>CAUHTR010000878.1:0-99771 GCA_959609185.1 Schmidtea polychroa | reverse complement strand
GCTAGGCAAATGCCATTTGTCTGGTCAAATAGCTTTAGCTATTATTTCATTTCCATTGCTTGGGGGTGTGTGGTGTTGAATGTACGTGTACCCTTATGACCCGTACCCCTAGGGGGACAAATTATGGAAATGAAATAATAGCTAAAGCTGGCATTTTGCCTAGCCAAATGTTATTTTCCTAAAATTACCATTTGCCTACGACATATACAATGTCTAAGTTTATACTTTAACTGTAACATATATACTTGTTTAAACGTATTAATCAAGTGATTTATATAATTTCCAGAATTAAAGAAATTAGGTTGTTTTAAAATAACCACGAAAATAAGAATCAAAAAATTAAAACGTTTAAAAGGTTGCTAAAAAATAAATTTGTATTTTCTTGATAAATGATTAAATGTCCAAAAGAATTATAAATAGATTTAATGATGACGAGGAGTATTTGACCCCAAAAAGTAAATTTTATTATAAAAGAAAAAATTTTTGTTTTTAAACAACATTGATATTTTTTATTGAAGAATTTAAATTCAACTTACCTAAACTACAAATAATACGGCGATAATTTTCATTGAAAGACATTTTCATCAAATTGCAAGTAGCTTCACCGGGCTCGTAATCCAAATAGTTATTTAGCTCTAAAAACCGATATAACTTAAATAATTATATTTTAATTTTATTATTATTATTATTATTATTATTATTATTATTATTATTATTATTATTATTATTATTATTATTATTATTATTATTATTATTATTATTATTATTATTATTATTTTATTACTTTCAAATAGATGGAAAGTAGATTATTTAGGGTTTCAATGATTAATCTAATAAATTGTGATTAAAAATAGTTATGTATATATAAATTTTATTTAAAAACATTCAATTTTCAATAATATTTAAATTCTAACTGAAATTGAATATCATAAGAAAAATGTCTACATTATTTACTGCAATTATAGAAACTAGTAATATAATTTATTTTCAGATTTATTGTAATCCATCAATTTATTCATAAAAATATTAAATTAAATTTTTGTGAGCCACTACATAAGTTTCAAAATATTCTTCTTTTGCATAAATACACTTTGCATTCGAATAAACTAATTTTCAAAACTGTTTTTTTCATTCAAATGTTAGTATGGCAGAGACGTGTGATTTATAGACTTCAACTGATTTTTCGTTTACTATTTATCTTATTTTTTGATTTAGGAAAAATAAGAAATCGTTGGGTAATATGGACTAATATGGACTATAACTGATGAAATTAATGTTGAAAAACTTTTTATTTGAGAGTTTTGAATGATGACATTCAGCATTATTTTTTCTGATTTCAGAAAACAACTTCTGACAAAAAATTTATATATCAATAATCATTTACTGCTCTGTGATCTTCCAGAGCAGCTGCTGATGCATGGTCAACTTTACCAGAAAATGAAGCAATCATTTTTTCTAAAGCATGAACGGTTTCTGTAGGATTTTGTTCTTTTTAAAATACACAGACTGTAGTTTTGTTTATAGTTCATCAAAATATAAATAAGTTTCATTACATGTTATGGTGTCAAAAACAAATTTGGTGGTACTAAAATTGAATCGTTTGAGATTTTCTTTGTGTCAAGTGACGTTAGCATCTTTTTGAACTTATATTAAATTGTATGGCATCCTGTGCGCACATGCTTTTTACATTTAAATTATCTTGTCAAATCTAAAACCTTGGAATTTTGAAAGATATCACGATTTTATCATTATCAATATTTTCTGGAGTAAAAGAAGGTCTTGGTTAACCTTCGCAAGATTTATCACTCAAATTCTTCCGTGAAAATGGTTATTAATGATTGTTTTAGACGGAAGTTTGTACCAAAAATCAAAATCATTCGATCAACACATATTCTGTGTGAAATCTTCTCAAAACTAATAATAAATTATATTTCGATTACCTCTTAGATTTAAATTCAATATTTTTCACCGAATTGTTAACTCCAAAACAACTCCGTAAATACTTTTGTTTCGTTTTGTAAACGGTACTGTACATAAAAATTACCAAAGCTGTTATTTTTGATGCCGTAAGATTTCAAAAGTACTGGAATGAAATAATGTATTAAATATTGAACTTAAGTAGAATAGGTTAGGTCCTCCTTTTACTAAATAAATAGAAAAAAATTTGTTGACAAACCAATTTATTAAAAAAAATTATTTATTTAATGAAATTTTTTCAAAAATTCAATTTGATGTCAATTTATCTATTTTTACAGGGTTTTATTTTTGACACAACTCCACTGAGAAAGAACCTATTCTACATAATAGACAAATATTTATAATGCATTGAGAACAATTATAAACTTTTCAAATTTAAGGTAATTTTATTTTGTTTAATTCTTATAGAAAATATGTTCAAAATCCGGGAATTTGTAATGTTAGGTTATTTAATAAAAGTCTACACGATTAATAAATAAAATGAAACATTTCTTTGAACAAAGAAAAAAAATGAATAAGTATAAATTCGTAAAAGTTAAATTTCTTAACTAAAAATGAAATAAATTTAATATCAATTTGAGCTTAAATTTAAATAAAAAGCTAATAGTAGCAAAATATATAGTTTAAAAAATATTTTGAAAATTAACTAATGGTGGTGAAAAGAATATTTATAAATAAAATTTGTTAGAAAATCAGAACAAAATATTTTAGAACTAATCATATTAATGAAATTTAAATATTTTAGCCTAATGATTTTTATTTCTAATAAATATATCAAAACAAATTATTTTTTTTCAAAAACTACGTAAAATAAAATATGTAACTCGCAAAACCGAAATAATCATTGCGTAAAATATCAAAATAGGTCAAAATCAACATATACTCATTAACCTCACATTTTATTGCGATTCAAGATCAAGTTTGCCAATATAATATTTCAGTAACTGTTAATATACAAATAATATTGTCTAGAAACATTTAAATTTTATTTTTAGTTGGGGTAAAAAATTCAGTATACTCCCCCTCATGTCGGGGATGTTTTAGTGGTGGACGGCATTTTCCCTTTGGCGTTACAGGCTCACAACACACTTCATATCAATAGCAGCAATCATTGAGAATATAGAATATTGCAATTCCATTATAATAAATATTAAAGAAATTAATTAAAAACTATATCGTATAAACTGCGGTACATGATGACTTAAATAAATAAAATCGACATCAAGATGAGGTATCATCATACACACCAATACAAAATGAAATTTTCTAATTTCTTGAGGGATTTTAGAAATATTTAAACTTAGATGAAGATGTTTTAGAGTTTATATAAAAAAATATTTGCCATAAATTTATTTAAAACTCATGCAAACTATAATTAACATAAGATATCTATTACATTATCACCAATTTTCATAATTATATGTCAGTTCTTTTACAAAATATGTCCCAGTCATTAATACGTTTGCTCTTGAATCTGATTCTAAATTTGAAGCATTAGCTTTGTTCTTGTTCTCATCAATCCTATATAGCAGAGGTGGCCAGACTGCGACTCGGTTTTTAAAATTTAATTTTATTGTGAAATTAGTAACAACTTCGTTTATGAATTACGAAAAACGTTTTTATTATATTTTTAACATAAATTGCCTTTCCATGTCAATTTTAATCGTTCAAAAATAAGTTATGCAGAACAATAATAAAATTTTTAATAACAAATATCCATTTCAAATATATATATTTATCTCAATTTATATATATATATCTCAATTTAAAGCAGGTAACTTAAAACGGCATCATGAACAAAATACGGAAGTTTATTGCAGATAAAAGTTCGACGAAATATTCATATTATTTCAATAATGAAATACCTGTAGGATCCAACATGTTTACGACATCCTGAATATAATAATTTTTTTCTCTATCAACAAAAGCGGAAATATCAAAAAACAACACGATTAATTTTCAAAAGACTTCATTCGAATAACAGAAGTATTATCGATGAAAATGCGGGTCAAATTGAAGTTGAACAAAAAGAAAATTGTGCAAATAATATTAGCCTATCTGAACAGTTAGAGAGATACATTTGAAAAAGTGCACAAGTCTCTAGTGCAATAAATAATAAAGATTTGCCGTTGGTAAAAAACGAGATGAATCTTTACGAAGGATCAGGGAAATTAACGGACAATTTACAAAGGCTTCAATCAGCACTATATACAATCCAACCAACCAGTACGCAAAATGAAAGGATTTTTTCTATCTCTGGAAATTTGGTATCAAAAAAGCGTACAAGGTTGTCAGATCAATCGATCAATTGTTTAAGTGTGCTCAAGAGCCATTTTAAATAATACATTTTATTTTTTATTCTATACTTTTCTTCTTATTATTTATATTTTTTAATATTGACTTGATATTTTTTTTATGTTATTATATGTTTGTGCAATGAAATAAACCAAAAACATGTAGTTTTTTAAATAACTAAATCCCGGGAAATTCTCGGTATTTTCTTTATTTATATCGAGGATCCCGAATCTCGGGAAATTTTTCTTTTGTACAAACGGAATTCCCGAATCTCGAGATTAAAAAATGTTCGGGAATTGGGCAATCTCTAATATTGATGAATAAAATAAAACTCACAGCCTTTATTTTTTATTAAAAAATTTATTAATTCTGTGACGTTCGATTAATTTTAGAAGGAATCTTTTTTAATTGCTAGTAATTTGGACATACTATTTACCTAATTCGTAATATATGAATTTATCCTATTATCTTATATTGAATTTATTTAAGAGAAATCGTCTGATATACCCCATATTATATAAATATCAAAAATGGTCTCAAATTTGATCCTCGCCCTCCATCACAGGATATATAAAATTACAAATTTCCTTGTAAAAAACTGACATAAAAATATGTACGTGGAGCTAACAATTAAAAAAAATGAAATTTACGCTAACTTGAATTTTAAAACTATTAAATTGATATTGAAACATTATTTATTTAAGATATTAAAAAATTATAAATGAAGTTTTAAAAAATGTAAAAAATAAGACATTAGGAATTTTTAATTAAAGCTTGCATTTATCACATTAATGAACAACACCCTTGGACTGATATTTAAATCAATGACAACATAACACACTGGTTGAATAAAAAGAATTTATCAGTTCTTGAAGATACATATTGAATGTTATCAAGAATTAATTGTTTGTTGGAATTTAATGTCTTTAATATATTTTAATATTTTATATTATTTTTCTTTGAACAATTTGTCTAGAGCATATAAAAATATTATCAAAACAGTTTCTAAAGTTTTAAATACTGAATAATTGAAAAAAGAAAATCTTTTATTGAAACCAAAAGTTGAGAGCTGGTAAAACAACAATAGTTCTGAAATTATTTGTATCGTATTATTTGTATTATATGTATCCATCCAATTATTTTAGTTTATACAATAAATATTTAACACAAAAATCTTATTAAAATTAGCATAACATTTCTAAATGAATTATAAAATTAATTCAGTTGTAATTATTTATTCTTTATTTTTCAAATAACTATTATTCTTTTATTTCAGATATTCAAAAAATTAAGAAATTCTTTTTAATCTAATAATACTACTTTCAGTGTTTTTCACTTTTTTCCATTTCAATCGGGCAAATTTTATTCAACAGAAAATATAAATTTTCGATTGAAATGACATTTGTTTAGCTTGAAGCATTATTGTGCAACGTTATCATGCAGAATCAATTGCGGTATTGATATGTAATTAATCAATCGCATCTTTTTATTTTTAGACACGTGACACAATCTCTAGCACACTTTTTTTGAAAAAATATAAACCGGAGAAAAAAAATAGATTTATTCGCGTTTCGGTTGATGATTGGCAAATCCTAATGTTACAGTCATAAACGGTATAAACTTGACGCTTCGAGATTTTATCGGTAATTTATGTTACTGTTAGAAACTTTGCAATAATAAAGAATAGCATGATAGAAAGAAATCTTTGTTAACATAAGGAATGACTAACAATTATATTAATTTAATTTAGTTAAACAATTTAATAGAATTTATTAAAAAGCTTGAAAACTATAAATCAGTAAATATATATATGTTTTTGATATTCACGAATTTTCGGCACTGCCTTTTTCAAGTGAATTTCAAATTCACTTGTAAAAGGCAGTGCCGAAAATTCGTGAATATCAAAAACATCTATATATTTACTGATTTATAGTCTTCAAGCTTTTTAATAAATACAATGGGAAAAAAATAAGATGGTAAAATTAGAAAAAAAAGTTATAATTTAATAGAAATAAAAATAATTCGATGAAAAAATTATTTCAGAAAAATATCAAATTAAAATATTATTCACGTTAATATTATAATTTAATTTTAGCAGGAATAATATTAACACATTGTTTGTCACGTATGTTTTACATATTTTGGCCCAGATGTCAAAATATAATTTCTTTGACATTATTTTATCGAAGATATTTACTTTGTTTTAATCATTCTTAAACACCGCAGTCCTACAGATGAAGAGTGTTAAATAGAGTTGAAGTTTCAGCGCGGTTTTCAAACTAGAAGTCCGAAAAATGTAATCTTTTAAGCCTTTTTAATTTCTATAGACATTTTTAAAATTAAAAAATGTGTTTTATATTTATAAAATAAGAGAGGGCTAAAAATATATTTAAACACATGGTACAGTAAGATCATTTGAAAAAACTACTTGATTATAGACATACATATGATTTACAAGAAAAATACAAATTTAATTCAAGAAATTGCAAGGAATTTTAATAAGGTAAGTCATGCTTTCTGCCAAAATATTGTAAAATATTTATTGGCAATTAAAAGTTTGTAGAAAAGTTAAATCCAGAATTTAATCTTAAAATTATTAGTTTTAATATTAAAATGTAAATAAAAATATTAATAAGCAGAACTTAATCTTCAATATAAAATTATCACTAATTAAAATTATTTCAATTAATTAAAAATAGTTACAAACATTTGAAAATCTGTATGAAAAACCGTGTTAATATAAAACAAAGTATGGATATAATAGTGACAGATGTAATATGGACAAGGTTAACTATTTCAAAAAGTGAATTTTTAAATAAAATTTAAAGCCGACAAAATAATATATTTCATTAAACGCAATAATAATCCAAATATATTTAAATACAAATACAAATAAAATAACACTCGGAAAAGGCAGTTCCAAAGTTTTGTGTTAAAAAGAAAAAACACTGATCTATGGTAAGAAACTAAATGAAGATAATTAAAATATCGAAAAAAAAAAGAAAAAAAATCAAAGGTGAAGCAAACATTAAGAGATTTTACTGATGAAAAAACATTAAGAGTGATAAAAGATTAATGATTTTATTGATTTAAAATTTGACAACATGTAAAATTTGGCGGATCATTTAAGATGTTTTAAAATTGTGTGAGATCTTTTTTAATAATTTCAAATATTTCATTTAGAATATATAATTTAAAACTTCTAAAAAACTTAAAGATCATAAACTTAAACAATAAATTTCCCTCGCCCAATTTTTAATTATTAATTAAACTTCAATTTATAGCTGTAATATATATTTTTCTTGATAAATTTAAAAATTGTCATTATCGAATGTCAAAAAAAAGAAATAATTAACCTTTTCGGACAAAAGACCGTATATTCCTATGAAAAAAAATCGTGGCAAATAGACCGTATTATCCGATTTCATTATATTTAAGCGTTGAATGCCGGATTCTTCCGTTTTATGTGTTAGATATGTTTATTTGTGTTTATAGGCAAGTTTAAACTTTTAATTTGACTATAAATTAAAACTATATTAAGGTAGGACGCGCACTTCGCATAATTTTAAACTCGGTCGATTAGGACTGTATTTTAATTTCTATTTTAATGATTTAAATAGTTTAGAATCATTAAGTAGAAATTCCTAAATTAATCGATATTTTTAAACATGTTTAGATTGTTCATTGTTTCTTAGAAAGAGTTATATAAATAAATAACTTCAAAAACATATTGAAGACTGTATTGGCAGGTTTAAAACTTTTAACATCGAGTAATCGGTGATTCGTGATAAGCTGCAATGACATCAATACAGATAAAGTAGGAATACTTCATTATAGTTAGCAAATAGCAAAAAATATTCAAATCATCATCCTGAAGCTGCGTCTTATGTCTGAGCTACTTATATACATTTTTACTGGAAACTTCAAAATCGACGTCTTATAATCAGGTGCGTTTTATATGCGCTATACAGTAATTAAAATTTATTTAAAAATAATTAACTACAATATTTAACTGTCAAAATGATTTGCAAATTGAAATTAAAAACTAATTAGGAAGCGTCAAATTATGGTGAATTATAAATCAATTTAATTAATTAAAATATTATTGTCAAAATATATAAAAATTAATTTCAATAAAAATTAATTATTGATAATAATTTCAGTTGTTAAATGCAAATAAAATTAAAACATAAAAATACATTGAAAATTAATTGAAATAATATTGTTAAAATATAGAAAAAAAATTTATTTTCACTAAAAAATTATTTTTAGTAATTATTTAATAATTACTAATAATTACTATAAAAATTTATTAAAAATAATTATTAATAATATTTAATAATAATAATTAAAATAATAATTAAAATAATAATTAAAAAAAAATTATTAATAATTAATAATTACTATAAAAATTTATTAAAAAGTAATTTAATTAATTTATAATTAATTGAGATAATTGGACATTTATTGAAACACTACCTGTCAAATTGTGATATTGCGCAATCACTCGCAGAGTTTCACAATAATTACGAATCTGTTGAATAGCAGCAAAAACACTAAGATAATATTCTCTCATTGTCACATCAATGTGATCATTTAACAATTGATAAAACTCCTGAAAATATCATTTTATTTAACACAAATTGAAATAACGTTTCACTTTTTCTGCGTTTCTTCTTAACTCAAATCTCGAAATGTCCAATTGGGAATCACATTCGCTGTTTTCATCTAAATTTGAATTCACAATTGTCCATGAAACCGGATCATGCATCATGTTGATATATTTGGTTATAAAAGAGCCGAAATTAACGTTTGTATTCATCGAATCTTCCAAAGAATAGTGCAAATCAGAATTGTTAATGCAATCGTATTCATTGGAGGACTCTAAATTTTTGATTTAATTAAAATTTCACAGAAATCTAAAGTAACTTTTAACGAATCCAAATCCATCTGAAAATTGATAAGTTGGTGACTGAAGACTCATAGAATTGTCTATGTTCGTTTGATTGTTCAATGTAAATGCTAAAATGTCGGGTACATTGCCTTCTACTCTTGCAGCATTACTCATTGTTTGTGTTGATGCAGTTACCATTGTAACAAGATTACTACAGACTCGTGTTGGTATTGGTGGATGAATTGGCTGAATAAATGTAGATGTTGAGTTTGGTAAAGGAGGAGGTGGTTTAGATGGTCTTGGTGGCAGTGGTTTAACGAAAGATGAGCACTACAAACCAATAATTCATTTAAAAATAAACTTCATATTTTTACAGTATTATTGGTGACTGATCGATCTTCAAAATTAACATAGACATCTTCAGATCTTTCTCCGTTAAGAAACATATCTTCTGGGCTCTTAAATTGACTTTACTCACAAATTCAATATCAACAAAATTATTTACTTCTCTTAAAATAGATAAATGCCTTGGAGATGTATAAAATTCCTTTTTATAAGAATTAAATGACATTCTGTGATAATTTTAGTTTAGATTTAAATATTCAAAAATAACTATACAAAATAAAACAGTAACGAAATAAGAAAAAAATACATTTAAAAATCATATTTAAATAAATTGTAACGTTAATAAGTAAAAACAAATAAATTATTCTTAATAAAGTGAAAAAGATTTATAAAAATTTCACTAACTTTAAAAATTTATTAAATAATTGCTCATTTATACTTTTAAAATTGGTCTACAAAAAGAAATTTGGTTTGTTGTCTAATATTTTTCAACTAATTTATAGTAATTGGCAAAGCTAAATCCTAAAATGACAACTATTTTTATGTATCAGGTAATGCATTTCTGTTAACTCGATTTTAAAGAAATCATTAGAAAATCGGAAATCAGATATGTGATTTCAACAAAAACGTTGTATTTCTTAACATATTATATCAAAAAGTTACAGAAAATTGTGTTTTTCAGCATGATTGTTATAAATTCATAAACTTGAGTTCCTTGGAACTCCTTGAAAAATTGGCAGCATGGGCATCTCTTTTCAAGGTCCAGTTGTAATCTGCCATCATTACTGCATCCCAAAGCCCCTGATATCTTGTCACCATCTCTTTCAGGTTTTGATGGAACTTCTCCCCATGTTCGTCATTTATTAATACAAATTTCTCAGGAAACCAACTCCAATGGGAGAACAGGAAGTGCATTTTGATGCTCATGTTGCATCAAATGTTTCTAAAAGCAGTCAGTATCTTGGTAACAAGTTATTTATAGTTCCTGACTTTGTTGTTGAAAATTGGCACCCATTATGCAATAGAACACATTTCAGTGATCGCTTACTGCTGTCAATAAATAATCTTCACCCCAGGTCAAAATCTTTAGTTAAAAATGGGAGGTACTCTTCATGCCTGCTTCGTTAGAATGTGATGCGATCACGAACAAAGTCTTTAAGCTCATGTTGAGAGAACGGATGTGGAGTTTCATCGTCAGGAACAAATTCTTCTCTTCGATTTTCTTCAACACTGGAAAAAGAGAAGAATTCATTGTCTTCATGTCGGTAAGATCATGAAATACAGACACTGGAATCTCATCACAGTTGGGTATAGAACAACCTGCTGATTCCAGATAAGGATATTTGAGGATATTTTAAGGATATTTGTCTTGTTTATTCTAGTTACATCAATGGCATAGAAGTAACAGTCAGCTGCTTGGTTAGGAGGTTCCAAATTTCAAAGAACTCCTTGTTCCTTTAGTCTACAGATGAATATGCTCTATGCGGATCTTGCATATCATGTGAGGAACCCAAAGTTTATCTTGATCACCCAGCTTCATACTGAAATATGAATGATAAACACGCTTTGCAAAGTTGGTGACTAGGTTCCTCTAGGTAATAAGGGTGTATTCACAACAGATGTAGCAAAATACTTCAGGTTTATTTTTACATAATCTTTTACCTTTTCTTTTACTGCAACTCTTTTACTGCATTCTTTTACTGTAACAACAACTGAATAAATAAAAGAACTAACTAGAGTTAAAAACGCATAAATATCGATGGCAGGACATAGACACGTGAAAAGTTCATGTAACGCTATATAAAAAAATTGAATTCACTAAACAAAACCAATGTGATTTTTCGATTCAGCACATAAAAATTGTCCTAAATCAGCTGAAAAAAAACTTTTTAAAAAAGATTTTTCACAAATAAATGTTTTGAATTTTATTATTCTAGATTTTGATAAGATTTTATCGACATAGAAAACGAAATTATTTTAATTTTAATAAAATAGTTGTTTATTCTTTTTAACAGATTTCTCATAAAATTACGGTTAAAGCAATACATTAGTAGTGTTATCGTTAGCAAGAGCAAATGACTCATTGCATAAAAGGAGCAGTCACGAAAATTATTCTTATTTTGGTACAATGAACCATTTGGACCATTTCTACATTTGGATTTTTTACGATAATTTTACCCAAAAGAAGAATAGTTTTCGTAACGGATCCTTTTTTTAAATGAGTCATTTCCTCTTGCTAAAAATGACACTGCTAATGTATTGTTTTCACCATAATTCACAGAACATTGCCATGGTTGAGGAATGCTTGAAACCTGCAAAACTCGTAGTTAACCTGATTTAAATTTTTCAGAAAGGAAATTCGAAACTACCAGTGATCTTTTTCCTTTCTATTTCAGAGAGTTCGAGTTCAATATCGTTATCTTATAATTTCTTATTCAATTCGATAAATTACTTTAAAATCTTTACCCTTAGTCTTGGATAACATTAACCTCAGTCACCCATTGGCCTTTTTAACTCTGGTATTTAATAGCATTGTGTAATAAAAACCTTCGAATGTGTCACTGCCAGGCACAAATACCATAATAGTGCAACGTAAAATTGTAAAAGAGTACTTTCCCACTGGACTTAACATTGGTTAATTTAGAATAAATTATAAAGTTATTATGTTTATTTTTGCTTCATGTTTTTCTAGTTTTCGCTAGGTAACGACCATGGTGAACAAGAAGAGAGCATGCACAACTATGCATGCGTTGACAGGGCTCCGACATATTCGGAACAGGAGTTATTTCTAGTCGTAATCACAAGACATTCAACAGCTTCTCCAATAAACAAGAAATCATACAAGCCGCGTGCAGGCAAATATGAATGGCAAAGAATCCAGACAGTGAAATCATTCAGAAAAGTTCTTATCAACAAGTCATGAAAACAAATGTTTATTTAGCCTCTATTTATTGCTTGCAGATTGTAGTGTAATGTTAATTTTTTATTTGTAATTTCTAGCTGCTAATTACGATCTGCAATCGTTAATATTTTCTTGTAACGCATACCCTAAAAAAATAATAAGACTATATTTAGGAATTTTCTATAGTAATATTTTACTATAGAACATTACAAAAAATAAAAATCGAAAATTTGAAAAGAAACAACAGATAAATCCTAGCAAGAATTTTAAGATAAAGTATAAAGATTTATTTCCAACGTTAGATAATCTAATTATAATCAGATATTTCGTTTTAAAGCAATTTCCAAAAGCTATACCGAACAGGATTGAAATTCCAGTATCTAAGATCTGAAGAATTGTACATTCCTCGTAAATAAACGTCATAGAAACCAGAGTTTTTCATTTCTCGAAATAAAATTAAAATCACTTTAAAGTCGACTGAATAATAAATCGAATGAGACTCAGTTAAAACAAATCATTTCACAATGCGAATAACTTTGATATATTTCATCAACATAACAGTGACCACCGATCACAACATCTCATTTTTAAATCTAATTCGTTTTAAGTCCGAACACAGAAATGTGATAATAAAAACCAAAGAGTTATGATGAATGATGAGGGGACAAGAGATAACTAAGTGTCACTATAAATATATTGAATTATTTATTAGTCTATTTTTGTCAATTATGTATAACTGTAAATCATAGAAACTTTCAGTTTTGCTACATGCGAAAATTTTTTAAAGGAAAATGAAAACAAGTTATTTCAGTCTTTATATGGTATTTCTCAGTATAGAATCCTGCCCGTATAAGGTATATACATATGTATGTCATTCAGTTTTATTGATTCGTCATACAATTGTAGAGGTAGGACAGCAAGCACTGAAAGCTCTTATACTAGGATATATTTTACCAGAAACTCATGAAGTTCATAATAAGACATGGCAAGATTTGCAAAAGGAACTTATAACATTCCATCGACCACAAAAATGCAAAGATAAAACGAAAGAAATAAAATCTGTGAATAGATGTAAAAAAACTCAGAATTCGGAAAAAATCTTGTACTGTTCAGCAGTTGAAAACAATTGCTGAGATCACTTGATTGAAATGATCAATATTGGGGAATTTTATTCGTTTGAAAAAAACATGTAAATAATCTCTGTATTGTATTCATTAATGCCATACGAATGAATTGTGAAAATTAAATTTCAAAAACCATCATTCATATATTTCCATAATATTATTTAAAGCCCATTACAAAGCACGACTAGAAATTCAAGAATAATAATTGATAAAATTTGACATAATCTTTAAAATAACAATTTAAAGACAAATAAATAATTTCATAAAATTCAAGTACAATAATGTATTAATTGTTTTGTAAAGTACTATTCAAAATAGTAACAATCTTACTAGCGCGCTTTTTCGAAGTTTTCCCTAAATATTTGAAAATAAGAAATCATTATACTTAATAATACCTGAACAATCATCATTAATAATAGAATGACATTTTTCAAGAACTCTTGTTTTTGATACTCCTTGCAAAGCCAGTATATAATTTTTTACTATTTTAAAAAGAGAAGAATCACACTAGATAATAATTATATTTTGTTCTGATTAATAATATAATACTTTTTCTTTATAATACATATTTTGAAGAAGTGCTTTTTGAGTCACTTTGTTAAACTTCCAATTTGACTTATCTTCGTAAGATAATAAATATTCACGAATTTTTGAAATTATATCTGAAGACTCATTTATATCACTACCACTCGTCTTATTTTTACGAGATAACTTTTTTATAATCTTCCGCCTTCTGTTAGTAATCCTTTTTTTCTTTGTATCAGGATTTTGTTCATTAGGGTTATCATCAATCGACATTTGAAAAAATTGTAATATTTAAACAAAGTTTTGATGATTTACTATCATCCTTTCAAAATTTATCTTCTTTTAGAATTTTTAAACATGGCACACTTATTTTCAGAATTTATAATATAAAGTCTTTACTATTTAATAAGTTAATTTAAAGATAAAAAGTTTCAAATATATAATATAAATAGAAAAAATTCTATTGCTTAACAAAATTATAATTGTATATATTTTATTAATATTATTTAGTCAAATATTGTTATTTTTAACTAGTCAAAAACTAACAATAGGGTTATGAATTTTTTTAAACGAGAAGCATGGGGCAGCATAAGATGAATTTTTATATAAAAATACCATATATGATAAATATTCAAAAACTTCGGGCACCACACTTAAAAAATGTAGTCACAAATTCAATTATATTCTAAAATTTAAACATTTATTATTACAATGTTTATAAGTCTAAATTTGTATTTACAAATCTGAGATTTGGGTATTTGTCATTTTTGCATTTTCTCGAAAGGTCTTCCTTTATCTGTACTGCTCTTTCAGCAACAATATTAGAACGGGGAACATCAATAACTTATTCTTTATTTAACCAATGTCTTTTGAAGCATTTTATTGCCTTCTGATATCGGGATTTAGAGATACCAAGAAGGATCTCTTCATAAACATGACCATTAAAATGCTAATAGGAGAGCCAACAATATTGATATAATATATAAAAATATGGAACTATGCAAAGATTAATTGGAGATTAACTTGCTATTTTTGGTCTAGAACTAAAGTATATTGAAAATGGTGTTGAATTTCTTGGTAATCTTGCACATACCATAAGAAAAATATTCAAATTAACGATAAAAATCAAATATACGTTTGAAAAGAATAAGCCATTAATTGAATAATAAAACCAATAAAGGCAAGCAGAAGCAGAGCAAAAAATATTTTAAAACATTAGAAATTAGTTTAAAAATCTCTAAAAGCAATCGTAACTGGTTAGGAACCAAGACGACAAAATAAAGAAATAGCGATACATAAACAATATAGTAGAAAGACTCTAAAGTTAATTAAAAAATTCATTAAATTAACACAAAATTCCTTGAAGGATCCAATGACAAAATTGTGTTGTGTTTTCTCTATTGTTGGTGAAATATAAAATCACCTATTAATTACCTGGCTCCAATTTTATTTGACCAATACAATAACAATTTTCAAAAAATATAAACTTTTTTTGTTTATCACAGATAACTACACCAATTTCAATGACATTAATAATTTAATATAATCACTGAGAATAGCTCTACTCGAAAAACACATTGGACTACTCTCGCTTACTGCTGCCTCTCATTGAATAATGGACAAATCGATCAAGTTGTTTTCGTGATTTCATTTGGGTAATCACTCGATAGGTTTTACCCCTTTCTTTTTCAATAATTCCATGTTTTTCAAAAATTCTGATCTAAACCTCTTTTAATTTTCCTTCAAATCACGTTTTTCAATAATTGCGCCTTCAATATTTTGTCTTCGTAATTCAACTTCAATAAATTCCTTCTCTAATTTTTTTCTTTCTATTTTGCTGTGTCTTTCCCTTTTATAAATTTCCATTCTCCTATACTTGAAATTATTCTTGTTTAACAATTTTTTGTCTACAGCACATTCTATTTTTCCTCATGCTTCCCCAAGCTTTTCTAACAGCTGTCTAGATATATAATTTTTTGATTATTTTTAATTTTATGTTTTTAATTCCATCTGCTCTATCTTCGTTATCTCTGATAATTATTCGAGATATGATTATTTTTTTTGATTTTGTTTTTGATTTCAAAATTTCTTTTCCGTGTTATGTACTTCTAAATTAACAATGACCTTTTTTTACTTTATTGTTTGATTTCTCAATTCTCAATTTCTTGCTCTCATTCCTTCTCAGAATTTCAGAACATTATTCCATTTATTCTATGTATTTTCCCATAATCATTTTTATTCATTATTGAATATTACTTAATATTTGTTATTTCGGTGTTCACAACAATAGAAAATAATTAAATAAAAATAATAGGTTCAAACATATTAGGAACGAGTAAACGAATCGGAAACAATTGGCCAAGGTTAACACACACTAACACAACTGTATAAATACTGAGAATTTTGACACAAAATGTAATGCTTTATACCACTGATTATAGCTTTATTAAACGGAATTAACAATGAATATTTATGTTCAAATATATGCCTTAGAGTCATAACTTGTAATTGATTGTTCAATTTAATCATCAATGAAAAGAGAGACCTCTAATCAATATCGAATGGTGGTCAAAGACTGCACGTCTTGAAAAGCCTCGGATAAGAAATATCCAACCAATTAGAGTTCTGCCCTTCAGGTTTGGAGAAACCACCGATCTTTGGTGTACTTCTCTGATGTTGAACGTGCCGAGGGATTCCCACTAACTCTATGAGTAGGAAGGCAACTTGTGTGACCTAAATAGTGTTGGATCGAGCTGAACGAGTAAATAATAAAATTAAAGAAAGACTAAAATAAGGTATAAGGAGCTATAATGCATAAACTGTAAGCAGCCATTTAAATTGAAAAAATCATCAATTAAACCCGCATAAATAAGAAAAACAATTTATAAAAAATAAATAAATACATAACTCATAAAATAATGAAAGCAAGTGTGCACACAGTACACATTAATTAAAACGAAACACAGAAATAACCTGAAAAAACAAACTAACCAGAAAAAAATAAAGATGGAGACCAATTAACAACCTAAAGGTACCAGAATACAGTTAAAGGCGATGGTCAGATCAACCAGAATAAAGAAAAGAAGGAAATAGGCTAAAAAATAATGGTGTCAATGAAATAAGAAATAAAAGTAAATAGCCAATCAGAGTGAAATAAATAACTGATTGGGCAAGTGGAAACAAACTAACTTTGAAAGAAGTATATAAAGGCAGTGTTTCGGCATACTTTTAACACTTTTTAACACCTAAAATTTTTCAAAGAACATTTTTACTCTCTCTATATTAACTTACCTTTATATGTTTGAATGTTTACATGAGCTACACAAATCTCGCGACGGCAAATTTGCCCACTTTCCGTGATGGGATCAAGCTGAAATTTGGCAGATAGATTTGTCGTCGATAAAAATGCATTCTTTCAAAATTTCAGATCGATTGAAAGTACTATAATTAAAATTTTCAATATGGTCACTTAATATGGTCACATAACCTCTAAAATTTAAATTTTCACGATTTTGTGGATTTTTAAAATATTTTCACCACTGGCTGTCTACTGCAAAAATTACTACCATAAATTGTTTGTTCGATGAAAAAATGAAAAAAAATTATTCTGCACAAATTTTGCACTATTTTATGTCAGTGAGTGATTTAAAGTGAATAAAAGAGTGAGATATAGAGAAAGTTTTAAAAGCTATTTTTAGTCAATTTGAATTAAATTTCGAACAATTTCGTGAATATAAATCTCGAATAAAATCGCTCCAGAACAACAAATCAGTCATTAAAGAATTTTCTTTTTGGTATTTTTGTAAAAATTAAACAGTTTTATTGTGGTTTTTACTTGTTTTGTTCAGAACCGTGCTATGAATAATTTGAAATTATCGATTTTTGAGGCTGTCCAAAATATTGATCGATGGAAAAATTGGCAAGTGCTAGAGGAGTTTAGGTTAGATTAAATTAGAACTCTATCAGTCTCCGTGACGAGGTTTTGTCGTAGACCCGTCGGATTGATCAAGCCGCTTAAGTTAAGACTAAAATCATGCGAATTGAATAAATGTAGTATGGAATAGTATAAATTTCTGCCTCGGAATGAGATGCGATTAAATATCAATAAAATCACGTCGTGATATTGGTAATGTCAGGTGATGCAAGTTTCAAATTGAATAACCTCTAAGCCCATAAGAGTAAAGTGCAAATTAAAGATTCGATTTCATACTTTGGAAAAAGCTATTAAACACGATAGATGTAATATCGGACTAGATAGAGGTAATAAAGCAGTTTGAACGATGTTAAGTGATCAGAGTAGACATATACAGATAAACCTTGAGAAATCTGATGAAAGTGATAAATATATCTTTTTAGTACAGACATATTATTAATTGCACAAGGACTCCATAACACCGATAAAAAGAAAATTTTCACATCTAGATACATCGACTAATTAATACATAAATCAGTATTATTCATTGATAATTCACTAACTAGACAGTTCAGGGAAATCGTAAATCGTTAAGCGTACCCAGGACGGCTTATATGAGATACATCTGTTCGTTACACAAGGTCGTATCATGAATGCTCAGTTGACCGTGACAATAAGAGAGCCGGACCAAATTACCATTAACAATCACTCAAATTACCAATAACAATTTATAGATAATTCAATCTTGTATAAATAACCGTCGATTTTCATTTAAAAATACAATATCTTCATAATATCGTTTGATTTAATGTCCTTATTATTAATTCATTTTTTTACGAATACGAAGGATTTTATACAATGTTGGGACCAGAAAAATTAAAGAGCAGAGATGTTAGGCACGTGGAGATCAAGGATATACTAGAGCAGAATACCTAAAAGTAAAATGTTCACAATATGTCAAATATGGTCTTTTCAAGTATCAATGCTGTGACGAAGGCGAAATTAGGCGATTTAAATGAGCTTTATGAAATTCAGAAAGATTACGAACAATGAAACGGGAGGACCATTTTCAAAGGAGTTACTAGGAACCATAAATTTGGTTTAAATAAGTGTTTTATTGATATAAAATTTTTCAATTGGAATGTTTGTGATTATAAATTTTGATGATTTAAATGATTTAATGATGATTTAAAAATTAATGTAATTAGGAATGACTGTGTGTTTTGATTGTAGAAATTACTTGGAATAGTTTATATATGAAATTAATAATAAATTTTGATAAGATTATGATTGTTGATATAATAAATAATTAATTTTATGAAAATAATGAAGGATTATACGCACTTAAAATCATTTATAAGAAAATGAATGGAAAACCCAGAAAACATTCGGGCCAGAATCAGTGGCGGATCCTTAGGGGACGATCGTCCCCCCCCTATATATTATTTGAAAAGAAATTTCTTTAGCTATTTTTACTTGGCTTTTGCAGCCCTTTATAAAGAAAGTATGCAATGTCAACAAAAATATTCACATTTTAATGTAGATATACACTGTTGTAAATTATATTTTGAATTTATAATTATTGAAATTTGAAATACAATCATTTGATGAAGACTAGAGAGTTTAGTTGTTAGACTAATAACGTACATAAAACCTTGATTTGTTGATTATTTTAACAATTTATAACACACAATCTAGTTTACGATTTCCATACTTCGCAAAACACTCAAACGCAAAACTTTATTAAAATTCATATTACTCAATAGACCTAATTTATTTCCGTTTTCAAACACCATGCTGTGTTAGTTAAAAATATAATAAATAGTAAATATAACTTACTTTTAAAATTAAAAATTTTAGATAATTGTGTATTATTAATATAAAATCAGTTTATAATAAAAAATATTATAGATTGTTGCTATAATCATAATAATGAGTCTCAAAGAAAAAAAAGTAAACAAGTTTTATGATTTGTGGGCTTGCCTGCGGTTGCCACTAGTACCTAAAAATCACCCCCCCCCCTACTAGATGGTCTGGATCCACCCCTGGCCAGAATAAACGTTATTGTTGAAAATATTCAAATAAAATTAAAAATTCCTAAGAAATTAACACTTTGATGGCCGATGACTCGAATTTGCGTCATTTTTGTATGGATTTTCGAAATGCCGGCCTTTAAAGTGTTAAGGAAATATATTAATACTGTTACTTGTGCAAACGAAAGTGATTAAATTTATTAAAAAGCTTAGAATATGAATCAGCAAATATATCGATATTTTTATATATTAACGAATTTTCGGTACTGCCTTTTTCAAGTGAATTTGATCCAAATTATTTGTTCAGTTGAAGTTTTCACGTGTTTCATTGTAACTCGACTTAATGATATGTCTGTGTGCTATGTTCCGACATCTTTCAGTCACGATTCAACCACCTGGGCTCAAAATCAGTTGTAGCCCAACAGAAGCAAGAATTATAAAAATATATGACTCGGTGTTATTATTTCATTGTTTGATTTTTTCTAATTATTTGCCATTTCTTTTCGGTTTTCTCATTTATTCTACTCTCTCCTATTCTGTTAAATATTCTATGAAAATAATTAAGCATATAAATATTAGTGTGTGCTGAAGCATTAGTAGTTGAAGCTTGCATCATTTAAACAATCAAAATGAAAGGTAATTATTATGGCTGGCAGCCGGATTTTTAATAATACCTATTCAGTTGAAATTAAACGGGTAAAACAGAAAACTATGTGTAGTCTAACGTCTTAGTGAGTTGATCCTCATTTTATCTAAAAAGATTAGCTTTGATGATGTCATTATGCAAAGATAATTGCTTAATTTCCCTAAAAATATTTTAATTAACTTGACCTATATTCATTTTTTATTGATTTTCTCTAATACTGTTATTTAAAACTTTTTAGTGTAAATTCACAGATTGATATTGAAATAATTTTTTTTCAATTGCGTACACGTGTATTACATATATATTGATATTTTTTATTAATATATTTACAATAATAATTTTGATGACGTAATCGCGTGAAAGTTCAAATAGATTTCGTTATTACTGATTTCTCTTTGAGAGTATCAAAGGAATTCGGATCCAAGAGTGAAAACTTAGTTTAAATCGTACAAGGTCGAGACATTCCAGAGCGAAGCTCGATCTAGTATTGTAACGACTGTTGCTGATTGAAAATTGTTATTTATCACTGAGAGTTGTAAAGCTGTGATAAACAAATATACGTTAAGAATTTGTGTTTATCGATTTTGGAACACGTGGAGTCAGAGTTACCGAAGGTTGACTTTTCATTGTTACAAAACCCATTAAAACAATGTATAGACAGAATTTTATTCCCTACAAAATGACATCAAAGTTAATTAACAATTTCATAAGCTGTACATGTTATTTAAAATTTTTTTATGAAAATTTTTTTATTAATTAACCGAATAAACTTAATAGTCTAATAACAGAGTAACATGGGATACCACAGAAAATCTAGTCAAGGTAGAGAGAAGTAGATTCGACTTTATAACCAATATATGCCATCAATTTGAGTTTTTGTGATGTTTAAAATCGACGTATTTTCATTTTTTCTTTACTCAGCTCTACCCGCTATTAATTATGTCCACGGTCATATAGCATCAAATTAGTTACTCAGTAGGGTAGCCATGGATGTATCGTGATAAATTAAATCATTAATAGATGGTTTGATTTATAACTTCAGAGAGAATAATGACGAATTGATTCTCCTCTACGATGCTGTAACATAATAACTTGTTGTAATTATAGAATAACGGTAAAATACTAAATAGTAAAAAACAAATGGGTTTATCTGATTACGAAAAAAATTAGGGAAAATTATTTAAAATCAAATAACCAAGACCCACGAAATTAAAAAGTTTGATGAATTCAAGTCAATAATTTATTACTCTATTGGAAAGTCTTCCAAATGTGGACTACTTGTCAATCATTTTGGTATATGCGTTAATTTTTTCTAGATTTTTAAACAATGTTATAATATATTCCTAAAATATATTAAAATAAGCCAACAAAATGACTTGTTGAAAACATTTCTAAATCATTTTTATACACACAAATCGTATTAATTTCCACAAAAAATATTCACAATAAATAAATGTGCAATCAATATTGATTTTTGGAACTCGTTTTAATTTTCTGAGCAATTAATGATTAAACATAATTTTCCAACGACATGTTGATATTTCAGAGCATTTTACAGTTCAACAGAAAAATTCAATTTCTAATATTTTTATTTCTCATTTTATTAACTTTTGTTCAAACAATTTATACTGAAAATTGCAACATTAAAATTTCACAAAATTCTTCAGTTCGGAATTCAAGTTTAACTGAATTGAAACTTTTACAAACCTACAACTTTTCAAAAGAATATTCTCTTTTGAATGTGACCAATTTTTGTGCTTCCAAATGTTGCGAATCAGGTATGTGGAATATTATTATATTAATTATTTTATTATTATTATTATTATTATTATTATTATTATTATTATTATTATTATTATTATTATTATTATTATTATTATTATTATTTTATTATTATTATTATTATTATTATTATTATTATTATTATTATTATTATTATTATTATTATTATTATTATTATTATTATTATTATTATTATTATTATTAGAAGTT
The DNA here is from genome assembly GCA_959609185.1 of Schmidtea polychroa. Classification (NCBI taxonomy): domain Eukaryota; kingdom Metazoa; phylum Platyhelminthes; order Tricladida; family Dugesiidae; genus Schmidtea; species Schmidtea polychroa. The sequence goes on along the minus strand of CAUHTR010000878.1, from coordinate 77,125 downwards.
TGGTTTCTTAAATTAATCACATCCATATTTTTAAAAACAAAACAAAACTATATATATTTTTTAAAAACAACACAAAAATATCTATTTTTAAAACAATCACTGTTTTCAGTTTAGAGGATATTTTCGCAAGCATGAGTTAATATTTGAATAGGGAATATTCGTACACAAGCATTCAATAAATATTTTATATTTTAATAACTCTACTTCTGGTAATAACTCTACCCAATTCTTGTGATCTTTATCTTTTAGAGTGATATGAATGGCGTCTCTAATTGTTCTGAATTGTCTTTCGATTAGGCTATTTGCTGAATGATGGTACGGGCTTGAAAATATAATTTTAATGTTGTGCTCCTTCATTAAATTATCCATAGCTTTGCTCTCAAATACTTTACCCCTGTCACAATGTAGAAATCTCGGCGCACTAAATTTTAAAATCCAATTATTTCTTAAAATTGGTGTTACGGTTTTTTCATCTTGTGATTTCACTGCGTGTAGTGCCACATATTTACTAAAACTATCGATAATTCCTACGATATATCTCATTCCATACTGACTTTGTTTTATAAATCTATAAATATTGTTTCAAATAAACCTGGTTCCGATATTTTGCAAATTTTCTCCCTAGTTCGTGTTGTTGTAGTTTTCCTCTTTTGACAATATTGACAACTTTGAACTACGTCTTGGATCGTTCGTTTCATGTGTCTCATTGAAAAATTATTTGACACATATTTCTCAATTTTAATTGGTCCAGCATGGCACAGTTTCTTGTGATACTTTTTAATGAATTCAATTCTTTTATCATCCGGAATCCATATTTTATTGTTTTCTGTCAATATTACTCCATTCTTTATTATGATTTTTTTAACCTCATTTTGTATTTTTAGTTCTATCTTCCATCTTTAATTTTTTCTTTTTAACCCTTCTGTCGATTTCTTCTTCTCTACCAGAGGCAAAATGCCAATTATTTCTTAGTTTGAGTTTCCTTATATATTTGGAATAATCGCTTTGCTTAATGGTATTTAAAACAGATCGTATCCCTTTGACAAGCTTTGCCAAGCCGCCTTTTTTACCTTCGCTCATTCGAAAGAAATAAAGTTCCATTTTGCGGTAATTTTACCTCGTTTTCCCATTACTCATGTTGTCATGATAATGGTTTTCCAGAATCCACTTTGTTTACTTTTTTTCTGTTTAATTACAAAGGTTTTCCTTAATTTATTAATTAATTAACGAATTTCTGATTTTGTTTTCTTTAATGATAATAATAAAATTTAAGAACCCCAACAATATTATAAACCTAATTCCGAAATATAAAAGTTTCTAAATTCTAGATAAAAGTCGATTGAGTTATAATATAGGAACACACAAACTTTTCTGCGTGTAAATATTTAATGTTTCAAAACTAAAAGTTTTTATATAGAAATTGAGAAAGTGGTAGAAAAATAATTTTACATACAAACACAATACACATAATAAAAAATACATGCAGATTTTAAGAGGATTTTTTTTTAAAATTCAAAAGTGGTTAACAGATTGTTAACATACTATTATTTTCAATTTATTAATAAAACATCGGGGAAAAAATCTTTGAGAAAACTTTTGTAGAGAAAATGACGAAAACACATATTTCTTTATAATTTCAGTTATTACAATCAGTATACTTATAATGAAAACAAATATCTCATTGTCTGGTTTAGGAAATATTTTCGCTATAATAGGTTTAAGTGATAATTGGATATTCAAAACAAAATTCAAATATTCAATCATGTCCTTTTACCTCATTTGATTTTGAGAGAAAAGTTGTAAATCGTAAATTTTATTAACTTAATTTAAAAAAATAATATTTTAATAAATCAGAACATGAAAAAATTCGATTAGTTTATGCCTTCGAAAATGGTGAAGATTATTATGAATTTGAAAGACTATTGAGAATGTATTAAAAAAATTAATGTGTTTGTCAATTACTTTCATTTAATAAATAATTGAAAATTAATCTGACTTACATTATATCGAAATAATTCCAAATAATTCTAAATTTCATAAAATTACTAAAAAAAATCTGAAAATTAATTTAAAATGATTTTGAATACAAATATTGACAAGAAGTAATATTTAAGAACTTGAAAAATGATCTCATAATTATATAAAATGAAAATTCAAGCCTTAAAATATACTTAAAATTAAAAAACTTACATGATACCCATTTCTAAAATTACACAAATGAAGTCAGAAACTTCATTTTTTTCAAAAATGGTGAGTCACCTACAACAAGTGCACACACCAAAGTGTATTATATAAACTTTTATATTTCGGAATTAGGTGTATAAACACGCAAACTTACCAATGTGTTGATTTTTAGCATTGCAACGAATAAACTTATTTAATATAGAAAGTGATAAAATGGTAGAAACTGAACATATAAACCCAAGACATAGTAAACAATATATGTGAACTTTTGATATATAGAATCGCTGTAATGAATATACGCACTATAATAAATCATTTTTAGAGAATATTGGCGTGAAATATTTCGACGAAAATTTCACAAACTCATCTTTCAGTTGTAGAGATAATGATGACATAATTTCGTAACATTTACAGGGTTTCTCATTTAATTGGTAAATAAATTTTCAAACCCTTCTATTTTATCAATTGATTTGTAAAGAATCATTCAATTTGCAATACATCATGTTTTTTTTGCAACTCATTTAACAAAAGTGAACCAACCGAACTAGATCCTAAATTATTTTGCTACGATGGATTTTTTATATTTTATATTTTATTTATATTAATTATAAATTAAAATTTCAGAAAAATGTAGTTACGCCAGTACTGAATTAATTATCGAATGGCATTGTAAGTTATTTAAATGCTCAAAAATAAAACAATGCAAACCAAACATCGTTTCAAACAAAATTTCAGCTGTAATTCATATCAGAAAATATTCAGGTAAATATATTTTGAATTAAAATATAATTAATATTGAATGTGAATTAAATGACAAGATTTAATATTGTTAAAAAAGTTTTAAATAAAGAAATAGGAATAATTAAAAAATTAATTAAAATAATTATGGGAAACTCAGGTTATGAAACGAGACATTGTTATTAGTTATTGAGAAGAAGGACATTAAGAAAGGTTATAAAAAAGAAATGACATCCAATAAATTAAAATAATAAAAATATAAGTCAACACTAGTTTGTAAAAATTGTTAAATTGGAATTTCGAAAAATAAAAAAAATTAAAGAGATCCTAAGGTAAATTTCGTGAATTTGTAGAAATGTTAGCATATAGAATTACAAAGTGTGACTTTGCTATTTCAATAAAACTAGCACATTTTTATGATAAAAATGATGATAAGTTTACAAGAGTTCCAAAAATTTGTGGGCACACATGAAGCATTTCGATACAGCTACAATGCCTGATACATATCTATCAACAATGTATAGTTCACAGGATTCATGAAAAGGGCCGTTTCGGTGTAAATCCAATTCTACATCTTTTGATTGAATGTCAATATAAAAGCTGTGAAACAAATTGTTAAAAGCAGTGTAGATTGCAATATATTTTCCCAGTGTCAGTAAATATGAAGAATAATGTGGTCGAAATTGTTCAGTGATTCACTATGATAAAAAGAAGCCTTTTACAATAACCGAACTTTTGACGAAGAATCTACTGACTAGATCTATAGGATTTACGAAGAGATATTCCGAGCAAAAGATCCTTATGGTTAACTTCTTCTAGAAAACATAATGATCTTCCAGTTCCATCATTTAGAAAATTTGTGTGGTAAGTATAAAATTATTATTATTTTTTAAAAGTCTATCAGAATCAATGAAAGCAATCATCATACAGTCAAAATAAATCCAGCATGAATGAGAAAGAGCGTTTTGAACATGATCTATTGGTATAATATTAGGCCAAAAGTTCAAAAGCTCAAATATCTTGTCATATAAATGGAAATGTATCATAGACAGCAAGACCAACGACAATCCCATCAAAATACCATAGAAAAAAATCTTCCGAATAGGAGAACCAATCCTTGTAATGCTTTCAAAACCTCACATTACGACGTAACTGTCAATTGGTGCGATTACCGAAGTTAGTAATCGAAATTTCGTAAGGATTTATGGCATCTTAAGTCTCACAATAGATGTTTGAAGGATAAATGCCAATAAAGCAGGAAATTGGTCGTGCAAATGCCAAAAGATTTATTGTAAGAATGTAATATTGATGAGTCTAATATACATCAAGTCAAAGCCTCAAATTCATAATCTAACATTAAAAATATGTTTACAAGAGTGCCATATATTCTAGAAATATCGATACTTTGAAACTGATCAATTGCGGCTGGGAAAGCCTTTATATATTCAATCAAAGACGAATCAGATTAAAAATTTTAATGAAAAATGAACTGTTTATTTTGTAAGTGGGACACCTCCATTTTTTGTAATTACAAGATATTTAAAGAGTTGCGTTTCAATAAATTTAAAAACATTGTTAAGTTCTTACCACCAATTTCTCTGTTTTTCAGTTATAAATAATGCAAATTATTATCGAATAATGTTTATTAAAGATGTTTGAAGAAAATAAAATGTTTGCTATACTCCACTTTATAAATAATTTAAAGAAATAATAATAATTTTAATCATATTTCCAATGATTTGTTAAATCAATTTCAAATATTTTCAGAAAAGGAATCTAATGAAATAAAAATCCTTAGTAAGAAAAGGCCGGTTTATTTACAAACTATTAATAGTTTCACAAAAATGAGTCTCATTGTTGTTTTAGTTGTTGGTTTTATTGCAACTCTGTTGTTAATGTGTTTCACATTCCAGTTAATTACAGATTATTGGAGAAATAGAAAATATACGCAAATCGATTGGCTTTTAATTGAACAGGAATAATAGAAATCATTTAAACTTTTTTATATATGTATTTAAATATATTTCAAATGTTTAATTTCTTAATAAATATTTTAAGTGTAATCAGTAAAAGGCACAAATCAAAAATATTTTTTACGATATATTTCGACTGTTTTCCTGAGAAGTAGGATGAAGGCCATCTGCAGCACCTATCAGTAGCACAGAGACTTACAAGTCCTGCAGAGTGCCACTTTTACACTATATTGAGAGGCTTTTTTATATATAAAAAATTATGGTCTCAGGATTTTTTTGTGCAGAGGATTCAATATTTTCTGTAATTTAAAATCCTTAGACTTTTTTGAATAGTGAATTTTGGACTCACTATTTTTACGTTTGAATTTTAAAACATAAATTTATTTTGATTAGGAAATTTTGATCTAAGAATTATTTATACAGAAAAATAGAAAAATCAAAGCAATAAATTCAAATCTTTATTCACAAAACATCTGCTGTGGATTTTACAAATAATTTTCTTCTTTGAAATCATTACAAATTGCCAATTATCGGCCAACTATGTATCAATTAATCGACTATCCAACTATTAAATTACTAATAAACTAACCAAATAAATTATGAGGAAGTTGAAAGATTTTTAAAAATTAATTAGAAATTTTGTTAAAATTTAAAATATATTTTTATTGAAAAATATTTTAAAAAGAACGAAATTTAAAATTTATCATTTTTAACCCTCCAGAGGGCGCGTTGGGTCTCACAGACCCAGACGATCTTTTTTTGCGTAAAAAAACACAATATTATTAAATAAACACTTAGGATCATTTTATAGATTCTATAAATATAACAAGTGCTGTGACTAATATTTCACAATTTATATTTACAATTATGAATACATATTAATCAAATTGTTTGGCGGTAGATTTTTTAGCGCGCGCTCTGAAGGGTTAAAAAAATATTTTTATCAAAGAATAGTTTAAGAACCTCTGAAATTTGTTTAAATAACAAATTTAAGAAGAGACAAGTTTTTGAGTATATAATTTATTAAATAAAATTTATGGAATTATTTAGTGATTTGAAAACGGATGTTCTCACGGATGAGAATCCTAATATAAATTATTGATAAAATTTAATTAAACAAGCATAAATTATTTGTAAGAAATAAATGCATTACTTTTAACTCTATATACACCTATAGTTAATTACTAACACTTCTGCTGTGAAATTTAAAGTCGGTGCTCTCGCTGACTCCTCTTATTTTTATTCAAACAAATAAGTCGAAACCAAACCCAGAATAACTTTATTCAATTTCTAACAAAATACAATTTTGTCACTATATTTACACCTTTCACTCATTACAATTATCACTGGATAATGTAGATAACCCAATAACCTTTTCTGATACGAAAATTAAGTATTTTTTTCGAATTACTAAATTTTCTTTTCCCGATCACTGATCGCCTGAGTTTCTGAGCTCTCTTTTTATATTGTTTCTGAGAGGGCAATTATCTACAGAATTGCAATTAATCATTTCCCGGGAATCCTAAGTAAATACTTAAGGGTTTCCAAATTATTTTAATTTGTTTATCTTAGATTGGCGCTCGAAATATTCCCTCTATTATCTGATCGATTGGGTTTCACTGCGCATCGGGTTTCCTTCAGTGCCAGGGTTTCCCATTGGCTCGAGCTTCCCACTACAGATTAATTAATTTTAATTAATTTGTTTTTTCGCATTAACTTTCCTTGTGAACACCTTATTAAATTTTCATTACAATTTCTGAACTCGTTTATCAATTTGGCGTTCAACCATAGCCGTTCAATATTGATTTTTGATTTTTAGTAAGTTTTAATTAATTTTACACTTTTATTGATTTTACCAATATTTGTTATCCCTTCCTTTTATATATACATTTTTTGGTTTTCTTACCAACCCAAATATATCTAATGATTTTTCTTCCTTTAATTCCGATTGTTTCTAAGTTTTTGTTACTTCATATAATCTGATTGATTAATGGCGTTTTTACTAAGTCATCTCAATTTGACATTCTTTATCTTGAAGCCTTTTTCATTTTCTGATCGTTGAAGGAAATAATTAATTGTTCCACCGTGCGCTTCCTTTGCGATAATTTTTTTATCCGTTTTCCCATTACTCATGCTGTAATTCCAACATCGACTTTGTTTACCTCTCTTTCTGTTTACTTAGTTCGAGTTTTCCTTAATTAATTAATTAACGATTTTCTGTTTTGTAGGTTTCTTGCACTTTGAGCCTTTCTAAACATATTCTGATGAACCAATTCTCGCCATCATCTCATTCGAATCTGACCCATTTTTCAAATTTTAATTTGATGATTTGACTTTTCCACATTTTTTTTATTTATATGGAAATTATAATAATTTTAAATTAAAAAACCCCAACAATACAAAAACATACTAAATATTCCAAAAAACATAATTAATATTCCAAAAAACATAATAAATATTCCAANTTTTTTAATATGTGGAAGCCCTTGTGGTTTTTTTCATTCTTTTCTATGTGACTGTATATTCGTTAATTTTTAATCCCAATTTATGAATCCTGGTTTCAATTTGAATATCCCTTGCTAATTACTAGTATTTGTCACAGTTATTCTTTCTCTCAGCTTCTATTATTGTGCTGTCATCAAATGTACATTTTATATCTTTTTTACTCTTATAACTATCTGGTTTTAGTATTTCTTTCAATTCTTTTGGTTTTGATTCTGTCTCGAAGTTCATGTTTCTATTTCTCTATATGTCCTTTAGTCCCTTTTATACTTTGTTGTGCATGTTAGTTCTTAATCTACTTCCATGTAAACAAATGTTTGGAACGTAATGAAGACGCCCGTGGGAAGTCAATTTTTTTTCAATTCGTCAGTGTCAATCCTCTTTCGCTTTTAGATTATTTTTTGTTTAGATCCCGCATTAGCTACGAATCTCCATTCTTGGTCCTTTAGCTATTTGGGCATTTTTTATTTCATGTACGCAAATTGCGGAAGTTTCAGGACATGGCCTTGAAAATTGGTTCCTGTCCATATTTTAAAGTATGTTTCATGAACCATCCATTGAATAATTTTTGAGACTTCCTTAATATGAGGAGGCATTAAGGGTTTGATTATTTTCTTGGGTACTGCACTTGATGTTTCATTGATTTGAAATTCCTTTGTGAGTGAAGCTGTTTTGGATTCCATTAATCTTGCTAAATATATGGAAACCTTCTCTTACCATATTCAATCAGGAATTACTTGCCTTGTTTTTCATTTTGTGTTCATAGGTCTTGTCTAGTTATCTATGTGCATGTCATTTTTATGGGTTTTTCTGTTTTGGATACATTAATGAGTTCTTCTGTCAATATGTTGATTATGGCTGTGTTGTTGCTGCTATAAATAAGATTACTTATTAAATCCACCAATCTTGTGATTCCTATGCTATGATTCCTATGATTCCTAAGATCCAGTGCATTTCTTTCTTTAATTAACGTCTTGATTTTGTCATCGAATCTTTCTGCGTGGGCTTTTGCTATTTTCTTTGCATGTAGTGTGGATATGAATTTCAAGTGGCAAAATACACTGTATGCTTCGATTTCTGGTATGCGATTATTAGAGATGCGATTATTAGAGATGCGATTATAATTTTTGCTTTTGCCTCAATTTCCTCTAATAACTTGTCAAATCATTCTTCTTGGGTTCTTTTATTCTTACTATTAAGTATGCGCATTGGTTTCTTTAATGATGTGGTTTATTTTTGTTCCGTTAAGATAAAATTTCTTTACTATTCGTACCAATAAGACCATCCCCATCTAATTTTTTACCTTCAAATATCTCTTCCCACGAAAATCTTTATTAGTGACTAACAAACAAATGTACTAATTAGTTTAGTTCTACTCAATTGATATTCTTATACATCTTTTAATAAAATAGTTTCAAATTGACAGTTTTCATTAATGTATAATTAGTATTTACATAATATATCTTCAATCTTGAAGTACTCTCAATACTTTCACTCTTTTGTCCTCAGGTAATATTTCAATGAATTCATAACTTCTTTAAATGTATTTTTCCTCCTCAGTGAATCATTCTACGCCGACTTCCATGTTCAATGAAAATTTGATTTTTAATAGTGAATACTTACTGTGATGCACAGTCCATTTATTTTTTATTATTATCATTATTTTTTTGTTGTTATTATTTTTTTTAATAAAAAAAATTAATTCTCTATACCACAGAAAATTGCCAAGAAAAGAGAAAAATTGTCAAGGGAAATTTGAAAAAAAATCAATCATTAAAATTTTCTTATTAATTAACGAAGGTCCTTGAGCAAGATCATCTCCTATTAATGAAAGAAATAAAATTAGTTACTTCAAGATCTTATTTTTGTTTTCAAATTTTATTTTTATTGTATGTAATAAATTATTTTTACATACACACGCACACTCACACATCTAATCCACATTTACCTTAGCTGTACCGCTACAGTTTTTATAGGAAACTCTGCTAGGTTCAATAGATTTCCCAAAAATTGCAATTCACCAAATAAATAAAGATTACATAAACAAAAATCGATCAGATTCACGAAACTGAAACAACGAGGTCTCATACAACAACACTGACAAAAAATTTAGGAATAATGCATACAAATGCAACAGCCCATGCAACTACAAAATACAGGAAAACTGATAAAGTCGCCACTAATCACACCGATATTTGGCGAAAAAAACAAAACTTTCACGGTGCGTTCACAAAGCAAAATTTCCTGATTGACATAGTCATTTCATTACTCTACATTTCACTGCGCCACATGAAAAAGTCTCTGAAAAGGTTTGGTAAACCCTGCCCTAGACTATTGTTAAAATACTATTATTTTTTATGTGGTAGTCCGGGTACTTATTGAACTCACCACGCAATTAATTCTTCCCTGGTTGCATTGATTCGCAAATCACGTCCTAAAATATTATTTATATTAATGAAGCTCGTAAAACAAAATTGTTAAAATGTATTTTTTTATTTTTTACTTTTTGATCGGTTTCTAACTTAACATTTTATTTGTCTTCATTCATTTTTCAGTTTAACACAAATTTTTGGCACTGGCTTTATCAAGTGTTATTAAAAAGATCAGTGCCGAAGATTTATGTTAAACAGAAAACATTGATCTATTAAATATGATTTTTAAGATATTTCTTTATTTGGAGACAGTACAAACTATGAATGGAGAACGGAATAAATGATGAACTTGCGGCTTCGAAGGCGGATGAAAATAAGGCAGACAAGAGTCACCCTTAACTGATCAGGAAGTTTTCCACTCCAAAAATAACTAACCTACATTGTGTCACCCTACAGAAACCATTCATTACAAGAACCATCTGAGTGACTGAGTCACAGAAGTGACTGTATCTTTGATGAGAGTCTAGGTAGAATCAAAATCTCGTGATATAAAACAAGTAGAGTAGTTAGCAAAATCTATTGTTTCGGGGAGTTAGACTTCGAATTTTCCATTGACTGAAATAAGACAAACCACTGACGATGGTTAATGATAACATTTCTACTATTTTTCACGTATATTTTCACAACAAAAACTACACTTAGCCAATAACAATCATTGTAACAAATCTAGGAAAGAAATTATGAAAATAAGAAATAAAGGCAGATCCCTGCTCAAAATTTTGAAAGTAACATTGTATAACATCAAATAATGAGGCCCATAACTAAATGAACAAAAGGAACAATAATCCAAGAAATGGATGTATAATAAATGTAGTAATGAATCTCAAAGTGAAAATTCAATGAGTAGTAGTTCTAGTAGTGGTGCTCATCTGCTCATTGATTGTTCGTGTCATGTATACTTGCATTCTAAAAGATTAAATAGTCAAGAAGGCGTTTAGGGAAGCGACAATGACAAATCTATCAGCAGCCCTAGAACTTTTAAACAACACATTCCCTTAAAGTCAACAATTTCCTTTAGAATATTTTACATATGTTAAATATCCATTTATGTTTTTCGCTGAAAATTAACACCAATCAATTTTGATAATTGCTGATTTATTTTTAAAATCTCAAAAGTGAAACAATGTAAAATGTTAGTTAAATTTATTTTATCCTCAATAAAATCTCTTTAAAAAATATGGACTTGCGGATATTCTCAAATGGTTAAATAAAAATAACACTAATAAAAATAAATTCTTATTTGCTTTAAAAGATATTCTAAAAATAAATAAATAATAAAAATCTATCGAAAAATTAAAGTAAATTGAATATTTAACTTTGTTTAAATGTATCAATATCTATCAATTTCAACCTTTTTCTTTTACTAATATATTATGAAATTTTGTTAATTTATAACAAATAAATATTTGTTAATCAAAATGTTACACTTCAATAGTGATTACATATTTAAAGAACTGAAAGATATTAAAAAATCAGAAAGCAATATTTTTCGAATATCAGAAATAATTAAAGAAGAGGCTATTCAAAGTTGTTTAGAAATTACATCGATAGAAACATTTTTCGGAAAATTCAGCAGTGATCTAGATCAATATTTCACTAGTTTTCCACTTGCCAACAGAAATAATGAAATGTTTTACATGTTAAATGAAATTAGTTCTTCCAATTTGTCAAAATATTTTACACAGGAAAAGGTTTCTACTGATTATTTTTAATCTTGAATTTCATTCTCAATTCTAGAACATTTCAATGGATACAAATTATGCCTGGGACTGGATTGATCAATTAATGCATTGTCTTCAAATGCATATAGAATCCATTAAAAATTATCACCAGGTTGATATTAATATAAAATTATATAATTTTAATGTCATAAATGATATTGTATTAATACTATTGGATTATAATATTTTAATATAATGAAGACAGAATAATTTTGTACTAATTCAACTTAAAAATCTCATATTAGTTCATTTTATGATCTTATCTATTGAAGTGACGACACGTGAAAAATTCGAATGTTTTATAACTTACTTGATGTGGCACTCATTGATTAATCTTAAATTATTTTTCATGTTTAATTTCAACTTTGTGTGAAAGTACAAGTTTTTAGAATTAATATTTTGTATTCCATTGTAAAGAATGCCTGTGATTTTTAGAGGAATTTCTAAAATAAAATTTACAAATGATAAAGAAAATAAAGACCAAAAGACTATTTTATTAAAAATCTGTCATGGGTTTGTTTTTACATTTAAGAAAAACTTTTAACCTTTTCGCGAAGTGCTATTTTCCTATTAAATATGCCTATAAGACGGACAGTTTTCTATAAACTTCGATAGTTATCAAGTATGCAAACGTTTGTGTGACCACTATGAAATAAAATCTACTACTGCCAGATTCATACATGACAAATAAAATAACAGACAAGTTTAAACTTACCTATGAACACAAATAAACATATCTAACACATAAAACGAAGCATCAGGCATTCGCTGCTTAAATATAATGAAATCGGATAAATACAGTCTTCGAATATTTGTCACGATTTTTTTTTCACGGAAGGTTAAATTACAAACTACTAAACTGTTGTGCTAAATATTGATATATAGTCGGAAATTAAATGATGATAAATGAATTTTAAAATTAAAAAACTGGTATTAGGTTAACAAAAAGGTAAATGCTTGATTTAAAACAAAATTAAACTTTGAAAATGAGAAATTTATTAAAGATTAACGAAATTTTAACGAAGCTAAACGAAGTTTGATTTGTCATGATATTAAAAAAATATAAAATGCTATTAATTTTCTCGTTATCTATTAAATATGGAATGAAATCAGTTTCTTACGATAGAATCTAAAATACATAGAAACAATGTTCAAATGAAATATCCCTATTATTATGACTGTTTATCTTTATGATCAATTAACTATTGTGGCGAGTCTGTTTTCATTTCACGAATTTTCATTATCTCTTTTTATTTTTCGCTATTGATTTTTTATCGTTGGCATAACAAAGTCCTTTGGACATACAATGTGCTAAGTAAACATAAAAAATAATTGTAATCAAAATGATCATAGAAACAAGCATGTAAATCACTCAAATGCTAGAGATAATAATAGATTGTATATAATTTATATATAATTTAGTAAATACAAACGATCAGCAAATAAGCAATGACTATGAAAAACAAACTGAAATATTTTTATTTTATTTCTATTTAATATTTCATTATAGATAAGTACTTAGTAAAATTTTAGATGTGAAAATAATGACTGATAAAAAATTCTAATTATGGGCGAAGTTCAATTTCAAACGCGTTATCAAAATTTTTCAGACATACTTTACATTGAAATAAATTATTGAGTAAACGAATAAGAAATATAATTTATTGTACACTATTTTTTGTAAATTATCTAAATACAAATGATTATTTAGTAAATTATTAAATAGGTAAAATTTTAAATATTAAGTTGGCGTGCATTGGAGTTCGTTTTACGGGAGGGGGGTCAAATCATAATCACTGTAATTTTCAATAACTTTTGAAAGCTTTTAAATATTCAAGTTTGAAAATTTAATGTAATATTGTTTGTAAAAGTATTACAATCAACCCTCCTATAACCTGATTAATTCGTATATAACCGCGTTATAAGAAACCCAGAATTCCTACCAATCATATCAATTTGTACCATGTTTTATTGAAACTACGTTAAGTACATCTCAGAAACATATGAAAGTTTTGTAATGGGATGAATATCCTCTTTAATTGCAAATCTTTATCTTGGCGTTGAAATTTCTCTTCATTTTGTAATTCTACTAAAACCTCTTTATATGTATCTAAGACATTTTCTAATTATCTAATTCACCGTTGAAGGATCATTCTTAATGGAATAAAGTTCTAAATCTTTACCAAAATATAGTTCTTTTTTCACATCATATAAACTGAATTTTGCCATGGATTCGTATCCGCATTTCCGCAATTCCGTTAAATTGTTCTTCTACATCTTGATGGTTTGTATCAGGAAATTCTTTACCTCTTAAACAAAAAGAAATGTTTACTATTTCTATAATCCGTATCATTTCTTGTTTGAGTCATTTGAGGTAGAAGATTTTTCCAACAAGCGTTAAGTGTTAATGGTTTAATTTCCACACAATTTTACAAAAACCGGAATTGTAATATTATAATTCTAATTTTAAGTTGTTTGAACGTTGTTATATAAAAACCGCACTATAAGAACGCCGTGTATTATGAAATCTTTCGTAAAATCGTAAAAAAAACATTTTTAAAACTACTCGTTTTTTACGTATTTATTCAAAGTTTCATCCAAAGGTAAAATTAAAATAAATTGTTTAATATTTTCTTTATCAAATTTTGAAATTAAAATTTTTAGTATGTCAAGAAATATAATCTATGCAAAAATGGACTGGAATATGCTCATTTATTTTTAAAATCAACTTTCGAAAATCTGCACAAATCGAATTTGGAAACTGTTAATGACTATCTTAATGTAAGTATATTTGCGAATTTTTTTTTCAAAAGATTTATTAACGAAATTTTTATTTAGGATTGCTTATTAATCATGTTCAATATAACTGATATCTCTGAGGACATATTCAAAATGTATTTGAAAGTGATTCCAACGCGCTATAGAATATGCAATACTTCTGAGATGCAAGCAAAAGTTCTAATAAATTGCTGTTTTGACAACGTAAATTTATTAAATTTATTTTTATTAAAGTTAAACATTTAATATTTTAAAAACCTTTTTCATAGTATGAGTTAAATATTAAATACATGTAAATTATTTACATAGAAAATTAACATTATGATCAATTATCTGAAAGAATGAAGATAAATAACATAAATATATTGAAATGCACGTCATTTTATGGAGATAATTATATACCAATAGCATATCAACTGTGTGGAAGGAATCCTTTAAAGATTTTTATTGAAAATGTTATCCCCTTTACAATAAATACACTATAATTGACTATAATAATTGTCAAAGAGCCGCACTTGCCCACCCCTGGTATATAGTGTAGTGAGACATGTATTATTTAAATATTGCTTATAAAAAGAATCAAACAAGGTAGAATGTAATAAGGAAATATTAAATTTTGATTCTAAATACCGCCATCGAATGACACTATAAATTTTAATTCTGTTTACACCTATTTTGTGACACAGGTAAAAATGAACTAACCATGAAAATACAATTGCAACAAAAAATTTTTTTTTAAAAATTCAGTTGAAAAAATTTCAAAATAAAAAAATCGAATTCAATTTTCAAATTCAATTATCAAAAATTCAATTATCAAAGAGCCGCAGTTTACTCAACGAAGAGCCGCATTTGCCCACCGTTGTAATATATTGTTAGATGTCATGTAATTGGTAAAATGCACAACCGAAAAATATTGAAAATACCTAATAACAAATAAATAAACGTATAAATTGATGCATAATGAAAAGTTTAAACGATATCATTAATATAACACTTTAATTAAAAATTTAGACAACTAACATTTTGTAAGATGACCTTTTGCTAACAGGACATCATACAAATCACTTGTAAAATTACCGCATAAATCTTTGATCTGTTTAGAATTTTTCAGTATTCGATTGTACAATTCTTCTTTTCTTTCGTTTGTACTCCACCATAAACTAAGTTTTGACTAATGAACCATGCATATACTGTTAAATTCAGGCTTATACTTCAAGTAGACCACTGAATTAATTCGATTTCTTGTGGTTATAAAAGGTCCACACTAGTCCATAGATAGTATATTATTATTCCACTAGACCAGGGTTTCCCAAACTATGTTCCGCGGAGCTTAAATAGATATTTCTCGAAAATCTGGAGTAAATTTAGAAAATTGAACATATTCTATTTCATAATGAAAGACGAGCGACGGTTAAACTTCATTGAGTTTTTCTTGACGTCAAGAGCAGCAAAGATTTTTAATACCTAGAAGTTGGGTACAGCAATAAAAGTCTTTAACAAGTGCCAATATTTTTTAATGAGGGAGTAAGACTATCTCTCATACTGTGCGCATAAAAAAGATGTGGTAGATGGGATTGTTTTCACCTCATTTGCTGATATTTCTTTAATAACATTTTTTATTTTAATTTTTACTTTTATGAATTACCCAACCTAAAAAATAAGCTAAGTGTTCCGCCAAAATTTTCGGATTTGCCAATTGTTCCGTCACTAAAAAAGTTTGGTAAACCCTGCACTAGACTATTGTTAAAATACTATTATTTTTTATGTGGTAGTCCGGATACTTATTGAACTCACCACACAATTAATTCTTTTCTGGTTGCATTGATTCGGAAATCACATCCTAAAAGATTATTTATATTAATGAAGTTCGTAAAACAAAATTTTTAAAAATGTATTTTTTTATTTTTTACTTTTTGATCGGTTTCTAACTTAACATTTTATTTGTCTTCATTCATTTTTCAGTTTAACACAAATTTTTGGCACTGGCTTTATCAAGTGTTATTAAAAAGATCAGTGCCGAAGATTTATGTTAAACAGAAAACATTGATCTATAGTCGAAAACAAAATGAAGATAAATGAAATCGCAAGTTATATTAATATCATTCTTAAATTTGAATATTTTGTCAGGTTGAACTTCATAGCAATGAAATTGTGATAGTGCTAGACAAAGATTTTGAAACTAATTTATGGAAAATCAGAAAAACCGTCAACGTTGATGACAAAGTCGAAGAATTTATTCTAAATGTACCATCATTGTTCCTAATTCTTGATGGTTTTGATAAAGAAATAATTGATAGCTGCAATTTGTAAAAATTGTATTGTGTTAAATTGCAAATATTAATCATATTTAGAATGAAAAGACAAATTATTTCTACTTGGGAGTTGATAAAATGTCAATTTCGGAACTTTATCTACAATTCTTTGATTATAGCAATAGACCAGAAAGAATTAACACGAGTAAATTACTTATTATTTGATAATGAGATCATTGATAATAAATATACA
The DNA here is from genome assembly GCA_959609185.1 of Schmidtea polychroa. Classification (NCBI taxonomy): domain Eukaryota; kingdom Metazoa; phylum Platyhelminthes; order Tricladida; family Dugesiidae; genus Schmidtea; species Schmidtea polychroa. The sequence goes on along the minus strand of CAUHTR010000878.1, from coordinate 60,292 downwards.
ATTGACAACTTTCTTATTCTAAATTGAGATATTAATCAGCTTTAATATTGACATGACTATTCATTCAGACGACTTAATTTTTAATAAATTCTACATTCACTATTAATGTTTATAATATATTCATGGGATATGGCATGCTAACGGGACGGAGGGAGCAAATAAATTTTTAAAAAATTATTACTATAGTGAAATATATAATCATATTAAATTCTTAAATTCTTAATTAAATTAAATTCTTAATTTTCTTTCCGCAGATATTCAACTTCCTTTCATGTTTATGATGAAATGGGTGAATTTTCTACCTGAAACTTAGTCTAATTTTTTTTATAATTAGATAATATATTTAAAATTATAATGCCCATATTTTTGCTATAAAGAATTTTAATATTATTTATTTTTATTATTATTAATATTAATATAATTGAAATGGATTCTTTTATAATTGAAAACTTCCACATAATAAATATTTTGCATCAAAGGCTAATCTTATCATTTGTTTATTATTATTAATAATTTATTATTATTATTATTATGTAAAAGACTTGATGTCGTATCACTATACACATCTATCGAACCAACAGAGGCTATTCAATGTTTAGAAAAGAAATTAAGAGAAAGCAACTTGTTAATAAAGGAAATGAATATCGAGAATATCACCAAACTACTTACTGTTATCCTCGAGAACACCTATTTTACCTTTGAACAAAATATCTATAAACAAGTTAAAGGTCTGCCTATGGGTTCTAGCATATCAGGACTGCTAGCAATCATCTTTATGGATAACCTCGAACGACAGACACTGAGGACCATACAACCCATCGGTTTCTATGCAAGATATGTAGATGATATCTTTATCTTGACCAAAAACAGAAAAGAAGCGGAGGAAATATTTCATTCATTCAATGCGGCTCATCAAGATATTAAGTTCGAAATCGAATATCCGGAAGAAGATGGATCCCTCAATTTATTGGATTTGAGAATCAAAATAGAAGAAAATACTCCAACATACGGGTTCTACAGAAAACCAGCTCGCAAAGAAATATTTATGCACCAAAGATCAGCGCTTCCATACTTACAGAAAGTACATGTCATAAGAAACGAGAAACGAAGAATAGCCAATCGATGCACGGAGAAAAACGAAAACTTTAAAGAGCAATCAAATTTCAATAAAATCCTACACCGAAACGGATACCAAGGTGAGGACATTGAAAAAATGAATTCTACCCCAAGAAGATCTAGGGAATTAACACAAAAGAATCAGAAATATTTCTATCTGAATATCCCATTCATCAGTGACATACTCGACTTCAAGATCCTGAAAGAACTTAAACGTACCGGTCTTCCAATTCGGATAGCACATAAATCTTGGACATTGAGAAGGGCTCTGGCAGGCAACATAAATAGAGAAAACAATTGCACAATGAAAAACTGCCAGACACCAAAAGATATGTGCTTTAGAAAAAACATCGTCTATTGCATCACGTGCAATGTATGCAATGAAATCTACATTGGAAGTACCCTCAGGACATTGCACCAAAGAGTTAAAGAACATCTAGATCCTGGTGGAACATCCTCGTTGGGCAGACATCTCCGGCAGTGTCAGCCAACAGAGGAAAGAAAAAATATTTCAATAGAAATCATAGCTAATGGAAACAACCAAAAGAAAAATGTCAGAATCAAAGAAGCAATTCTCATAATAAACAGACAGCCAAAGATCAACACTAAAGAAGAAATCAATGAAATCATGAATTTGATCTGTTGTCATTGACTTTGAGAATAACTGACAATATACAAAGAAATTAAAAAAATAAGAATAAATTAAAAAGTAATAATTAGAATAATATAGAAAAAAATTTTAAAAAATAGGGTTTGAAAATCAAAATTGACACATTTATTGAAATATTTAAATAGCATATATAAGTAGTTATTGGAGGCTTTATTTAGAATATTTTCAAATATTTTATTAGGCTTCTAGAAGCTAATTATAGAAGCTGTAAAAAATTTAAAAATTTTAGTTTGTGTCATTTTGAAATTTTAAATGTAAAAATTATAAAAAAAATTTTAAAAGTTTTTAGTAAAACAATTCATTATATTTACAACCAATGAGAATTAAGAGAAAGGAAATAAAAGAAAGATTGAAGGGTATTTTGAAGAAGAACATTGCTAAATTCCAGGAGATTGACAAGGACTATCGTATAGTCGAAAATTCTTTCATTAAATACATTATTTGCAGCAAAAGGCTTAAATTATCATTTTATTGTTTTAAATAATAAATGCTGCTACCAAGCAATCATCATTTTATACTATTATTATTATGTATTATTATTTTTTTTATACTCTATACTTTTATTCTATCAAATCCACAATATAAACTTTTATTTGTTAAAGATTTGAAAACTATAGTTAAAAATTTACTTGTGTTGTTCATTTCATAATTATTATAGTTAAACTACTGATAAATACTGAGTAAAAGATTTAGACTATAAATTAAATATTTTTACAAGCACTGAAATCTATCCAATTTTTATATTATTTTTTTTAAATATTAATGACAATATTGATGAATCTAAAAAATAATAAACATAAATATAATATTTTAATAATAAAAAGATTTTAAAATAAGATTATGATTAACGGGAACCAAATGGTATAACTTTGTCATCATATTTCTGTTAATATTTTAACTTGTTAACATTCTGATTCAATATTTAAAAGGTTGACAGACACTTATTTTCTCAATGAGACCTTGGTGGTCCTCTGTGAATGAAACTAAAATATTTTTTAAATTAATTAAAACAAAGTTGACTAAAAAATTTAAAATAATGTAAAATTAAATTTTTACACCCAGCGAAAACATCAAGAATAACAGTTAATGTGTAAAAAATGTTGATGTAAAATTTCGAGCGTTATATTTACACATTTTTCTTACTTTAAGCTTACTAAAATTTGAGTTTGCATGATATTTGAGATTTTACCGCATACGAGAATAAGTTTTATAACATTTTTTTATGTACGGCAATTTGTAGAACATATTATTGTGTTTTGCGAATTTTTGGTCCCCTAGTAGGAATTATCGGAAACGGCATTTTTCGTAACCGAGGTTGTAGGTAATTTTTTTGGTTTTAAGTCTGTTTTGATATATATAATATATATTTTGACATATAAAAACATAACATACTTATTTATTAAAAAGTTGTCGCCTAATTAAAATGTATTTTCGGCATTGGTGTATGTTTCATTAGTAAAGAAAAGTATTTCTCAATGAATTTAGATTTTTTTGTTTTATTATCCGTTTTTAAAATATGGTTAATTCGTGCTATATTGCATGGGCATTATTTGTTTATTTAAAAGTACTTCTTATTAGAATCTCTTCAACTTCATTTTAGAGATAAACTATTTGGACGAGGTATTTATTCTAGTTCTTCATTATTCACGTTTCATAATTTTTATTGTCATGGTAAAGTCGAGCAAAAAAGATTTACAGACAATGTTACTTATGATTTCAATTAAACTTTTAAACGGTTATTAGATTTATCATCAACTCCTCTATAAACGCCTTCATTAATATCTTTCTACTGCCATATTGGTAGTGCAAGCAGTGACTGAAAATCAATGAGCAGGTGAGTTTCAATACTAAAACTACTTCTCATTGTATTTTCACTTTTGGGTTCATGACTGGCGATGAAAAGTCTTACGTTTATACTTGATTTTAAGTCAGTGTATGCTATCTCTCTCTCATCAGGTGAAAGGTTTTGTCATTGAATGCATCGGATTCTCTCATCAATCTCTCGGATATTGTGTATCCACCCGTGTGCTGAATCATTCGTTCTTGTATGCATTTTCCATTAATTTTCAAAGTTACTAATTTTAGTAACTACAATTTTTTGACCAATTGATTAAATTGATGATTTAAAACAAACGAATTTTAATTTAATTTTATTAATTTATTATATATTATAGTATTTTCGAGTGGAAATTAATACCATAATATTTTATTAATTATTATTACTTATTTTCTACCAATTATTTTATATCCATCGTGGTAGATTTAATTATAGCCCTTTCGTATGTGAATTCAAACCAAAGTTCATTATATTGCTGTCTAATTATGGTCTTTTGTATGTTAATGCAACCGTAATTGTTTCCTCTTTTTCTAAATTATTTATTCGCCATAGTGGATTTCAAATTTAAAATGATGAATTTTATCAAAAAAATTATCAAATTATGAGGATTTTATTAATCTTATTCATTTTGTGTAGATTTTTCCACTTCTTGTGTTTTTCATTTTATTTACACGTGTCTTATTATTTTCCTAATTTTGTCTTAATTACTTTGTTGTAATTGACATATTATGACGGATTGTAATTGATTTTTGTTCAGTGCGTTTTTGTATTTTCGATGCATCTAAACATTTCTCAAAACTCTTGGGTTCTAGCGCAACACATGTATAATTCAGATAATTTCTGTTTTCCACAATTAATTTCTTTTTCAAGTTAATCAGTTCATGGTTAGTGAAAATATTAGGACTTGCTGTTGTGATACACCACAATGCTGTGTGAATTTTAGCCTGAGTTAAAGTGAATTGGTGATGTTGACCTAAATTGATTGTCTTTATTGTGCCTCTGAAGAAATCTGCTTCGATTTGCACATTGTACAAAAAGATGATGTGCTTTCCATGTCCGTACACCTTATAAGTTTACATATAGTATACCAACTTTTTGATGTAACCAATTATGATGTAGAACAAGCCTGTGCAACCCATAATGAGTGTAAGGCCATTTTTTGAAAATACATTAGGTCTGAGGGCCGCATATCAATTATTTTATGATAAATACTGAGAAATATTACATTGTAGAATGTAGGCGCATTGTTGAGTCTATGCCACGTTGAATATAACAACAAAACGAAAACTCTGACGCACACTTTTACAAAATATATTTCAGTAGTTTTGGTTTTACATTTCCGTTTGAGTGTCTTAAATACAATAATTCCTTTTTTTCCCTTTTTTGCAATCAATAACCGCGTGTTTTTTGCGGTTTCAGTTTTTTTCTAACATTCATTTTTCCATTAAAACAAAATGTTAATTAAATTAAATAGCTATTTAATAAAATCTAAATCTACCTTTTTTGTAATTGGTCTTTTTCAATTTCCCTTACCTTAATTTTTCTTTTAAACTTTTAAAGTTTTTCATCAATTTGCGTTAAATATAGAACAATTTTTATACAGTTTTACATTAACTAAATAAAAATACATTTATTCAACACAAATACCTAATCCAAATTCATTACATTTCCAAAGACATATTCAGTGATAATTTTATATTATTTTAGACTGATTGTGTGGACCAAACTATTTGTTATTCCATTCTGGACAATCTCATCAGATCATTAGAATTAGACAATTTCCAATCTGAGAAAATTTTTCAATTTCGTCATCAATTAGAACATATGAGTAAAAATGCGATTATTTATTTATTTAACTTAATATTGGGTTTTAGTTATTGAAAACTTTTCTAATGAAATGCTAACAATGAATTACTGGCACTGCTTACGGAACACAATTCAGCTTTATAATGTAAATAAATTTATTTGTTTAAATTTAACAATAAATAAAATTTTTCCATTTTTTTTAATTCTCGATTTCTCAAGAAATATTTTGTAAAATATAAAATGTAAAATGAAATTCAATATTATTATTGTCAAATCGTCATCAAATACAAATGATTAAATAGTTCTGCCTGCTAAATTTAATATCAAAATGTTTCATATTTCATTTGAAAATCGTTAGTGATTCTCTATAAATATTTGTGTAGTAGAGTAGATTGATAAAAAAATTCCAATTCTATAAAATTCGGCACCTCCGTCGATTTGGACAACGAGATTGTCAGTGTGATTAATAAATTAATCATGTCAAAACTTTGAACAGTAAATTATTTTATTACAGACTTAAATATTATCGAAAATGGAAAATTAATCATTTAAAATTCTGTGTATGAATACTAGTAAAGCCAAATAAAGACAGATTGTGACAATTATTAATTTATTCGTTAACACTTGGCAAGATCATACGTAGTTCTAAATATTGTCTAGAAATTTATAATTTTCCGCAAAACCTAATTGAATATATATGAAATAATAAAATAACGCCAGCAATTACAACGAACAGTGGGAAAAAGTATATAAGATAGCACAATTCATTGATAAAACAGAATGCCCATTTTTACTCGGTGGGTTTAAAAAAAATTTTTCAAAACTTTCATATTGCTATCCTTCTATCAATATTCAGCTCGAACAGAATTAAAATTCTTTTTTTCTTTTTTAAAATAAAAAAGATTAGCACCCAATAATATTAAAATATAACATAAAAATAAAAAGCCAACGATTGATTAAATAAATTATGTATCACTTGATCAAGGCAATGCCAAAAATTTGTTTTATATAGGATCTATAGTCGTAATGAAAATTAGTGACATAAAAACAAAACCCTTGAACGCATAATTTTTTTGAAATTTTTTTTATTGAAACTTATTTTGATCAAAAATTTAAAAAAAGTACAAAATCACAAACAAAATTTTTATTTTTATAATATGCAAATTATTATTATCGAGTTAACTCGAGCATGCTCGTTAAGCGATTAAAGATGAATAAAAAATAAATCATTTTACTGGTATTAAAATAAACAATAAAATTAAAAGTATAGTAGACGTTTCTCATTGCCTTATAAATGCCCTATTGGTAAATAGTGAACTGATTTTTATATCACTAATAAAAAACTCATACCTAAAAGTCAAAGAAATTATTATTAAATGTATTTCCTTTCAAATATTTATGAATTGCAAATATCGTCTCTGGCATAAAGGCAGCTGAACTGATTCAATGAAGGCCAAAGTAATTTTTACTTTGCATTTATAAAAAGAAAAGCCCATACTTACTATAGGAAACATAAATTTGATACAAACAAGCAACAAATTTTTTAGTTTAATAATTTTTGAAAAAATAAACCAGTTACTGATATACTCCAAGTCAATTTTTCTATATCCTGTAAACAAAAAAATTTGATTCATAAATTTAGGGTGCGACTTATACTGTAACAATTACGGTAAATGTCTTTTTTAATTTATGTTGATTAATAGAAACAATTTTTTGTTAATTATTTTCTTTAATGTATTTTCGATAAATCATTTTTCTTACAATTTACTAAATGAATGGCTTTCATTGTATCAAATGAATTTAATTAAATCTTTTATATTTCTTTTTATCTATTAAATATGTTTTATTTTAACTTGTAATTTAAAAATGTCTGAAAAAGCACAATAAATAACAAAAAAGGAGTGAACAGAGGTCAACAATTAATTAACAAGTATTCCTTAATTTATGCTAGGTCGATGTTCTTTAAAGTTGGGGATTTTTAAGTTGTGTTAGTGATATTGAAACAAATCGTATTTATAATATTAGGGTATTCTCATAAAATATAAGTCTCCTTTGTTATCGGTCTGCGATCTTCAATTAAAACATAGCGCAGATCCGTCGCGTGCAGAACTTTAAGAAACCCTGCATTAAAGTGGAGTGAAATATATCGTTATCTATTTAACTAATGTTTTTTAGGAAACTATTCTGTTTATACTTTGTATTGTTTCATAATAATATCAGTGATCATTTATAACAATAATACGAATTAATTTTCGATTGACTTTTGTTTGACGTTTAGTTTCTATAATAAAATAATAATAGAATGGCATGGGTTTTTTAAAACAACAAATTGAACTCAATAATATTTCTCATTAAAACAAATTGAAAGTAACCAATTTTTATTAAATATTAAATTTCTAAAAATATCTAAAATTGAAATGCCTATTAAATATAGAAATCGATTTTGTGTTTCTTATAATTTATTAATATAAATTGTTAGGATACAAAGCTATATGCGAAGCATTTCAATGAAATTTTAAATGAAAATTACAATAGAGAAGAGTGTGTGATAACAATAAAAAATCCCCGTTATGTCACTATGGCTTATATTTCCAAGTATACATTGTTAAAATTTTTACTGAATTTTTACTAAAATCATAAAGTATAACCGAAGAGCAAGCAACCGAATTAGAATTGACATTACCAACCGACAAAACAATCACTTCAAATTCCGACGATACTTTAAACGGAACGGACGATCTTTCAGAGGTTAGTTTAATGTCTTTACCAGAAGAAAAACAAACGAATAACAACAGAAAAATTGAAAGTGTTACTTTTGATAAAAAATATACATCCTCATATCATCTTTATCTAAATGAATATTCAATTAAACCGATGGTGAAAACTGTGACTATAATAAGACCAAATCCATTTGTCGCAGAAGCTACAACAGATACTCAAATAATAGTAATTATAATTATAATATCGTTTATTTAAATCTAAATTAATAATTAAGAAAATTGACTTTGAAAAATTCGAAAGAATAATTGTTATAAAATCTTTCAAAGAAAGTCAAAATGATAAATCAATAATTTATGGAATAATCAATCAATTTGGAGAGATTCTAAGTAATGATTTTTTTTGTTTAATCAATATATAATATTTCAATAGATATTTCCCAAGCAATTACCGACAATATTTTGAATGTGAAAGAGGAAACGTTTCTTGATTCTCAATTTGGAGAAGAAATGACTTGGCAAAAGGCTTATCAGAAAAACTATTTACTTACAATTGATATTCCACAAAATATGTTAACGACAGACTATATAAAATGTCTTCTTGCTAAACAGCTTCATTTCTATTTATCCTTAGAATACAAGGTAATATATTATCATTTCAAAATGATTTTTATGTATAATTTAGATACTATTTGAAGAGTTGCAAATAAATGATGTCATACTTTGTAAAGCATTATCTGAAAATGAGGATTCAAGAACAATTATTATTGGATGGCAAAGTCAAATGAATGATGAAATATTGGGTTATATATATATTTTTACTTATATTTTAGAATTATAAATATATCTCAGGAATAAGAGAAGCAATAAATGAAAACCTGATCAATGTAGAATATCAAACTTGTAAATGCAATAGAGAAAACAAAGATGAAATGAGTTGGAAAAACGCAATCGAAGAGAAACTAATGATTGCATGTGAAATTAATAAAAACATGATTACACCGGAATATATGAAATGTCTAATAGAAAGTAACACAAATGAATACATAAATACAGATGAAATGGAAATCCTCGGAGCAGTAAATACATCGAATAATAAACTATTGGAAACAAATGAAGCAATTGAGGCAAATATATTAGATTTGCATGGACATTTATTTATGGATGAATTATCAAATCATTTGATACCATTGAGGCAAGCAATTGACAATGGATATGTATTGGCAAAGAAAAAAGATTTGGATTGTGAATTGCATCGAGTATTTGTTGGATCTGTAAAAGTTGGTAAAGACCAAACCGAAATGAGCTTAGAAGAAGCGATAAAAGCGAAAGTTATTGATCAATTAGAAAATGTTTACAGAATCGAAGAAGAAAACATAGAAATACGAATAATGGATGCGATAATGTTGGGAATAATAAATATTGAAAACAAAACTGATGACGAAAAAATCAATTCTAAATCTTTTGCAATTGTACAAAGGAAACCGACTGATCCGGAAATCGAAGAATTATGTGAATATTCATCAAATAAAGATTTGAACATGAAAATATTGTGCAGGGCAATTGAATGTGATTGCATGAATGAATTTCTGATTTACGATGATGTGAAAGAAAGTATTGCGAAAAGCATATTCAACAATCATTTAGAACTAGATCCAATGATTTGTGATGTAGGCGAAGAAAAGCAAAGTATCCTAAAAGGATTCGTAAAGGGCTTGATCGATTATGAAGAAATGAAACGGTTGTTAGAAAATGTGAAAGATTTATTTGTAGGAGAAATATTAGAAACGATTAATGAAGATTCAAATGGAAAAGAAATAATGGAAGCATTGAATAGTGATGAAATGAAAGATCGATATGAGGAAATATTAATAATTGATGAAGAGAATTTCACAATAGAAAGTGTATCAAATATTGATGAAAATGATGAGAATAAGAAATATCGAACAAAGATTAATGTTGGAAAATTATTGAAAAATCTTAATCAATTGAAATGTTTTGATAACTTTGAAATCGACACAATTGAAAATGCAGTAATTGGAAGGAATGAAGATAGAAAGGAAGAGTTCGAAATGACAATATTTGAATCAGTAATGAATGGAACTTTTGATTTGGATGAATTGGAAACATTTGATGAGAAAGAAAAAGAAATGTGTTCAATGATTGAAAGTGTGAAACGAGGACTGATTGATGTGAAAACGGCAGAAAATATTTTGGATTGTTTAGAATCAATGAGGTTTGAAGAACTAATAAAAGCCAAAATATTTGACATTGAAAACAATTGTTTTGATGAAAATTTGTCATTGGAAGAAGCGATTGAAGAAGATTTGTTGAAACCAGAAGTTGTATATATGAATTTATGTGAAGGAAATAAATTAATAAATTTAAGTAAAATGATTGAATGTGGAATGTTGAATGCTTCGGAAAATGAAGTGAAGATCGAGAAAAGAAATGGCGAAATAGTTGAAATGAAATTGAATGAAGCACTGAAGGTAGAAAACGGAATATTGTCATGTGCTGTCAATAGTGAAGAAATAAAATTTCAAATTCCAAGAACAATAAAATCTCTACTAAATGATCAAATGATCAACAAATATATGGGTATTATTTTTGAAGAATCTGAAATGCATGAAATGACCATAAATGACGCTTTAGAGCAATCTTTATTAAGTGAAGAATGTTTCGTCCATTATGATAATAGGTTAGCAATAGTTTCATATCGCGGAGATAAAAATTGTTTTCACTTACTAAATATGCTGAATGAGTTAGCCAAAGTTCTCAAAGAATATTTATTTACTTCAGATATTGATAAAGATGAAATAATAGTTTTCAAAGTAAATATCATTTGTTTCTGAAATTATTATTTTTTATTTGATCAATTAAGATTATGAGAGAAAAAATTGAAAATCTTTTTCTAAAAGATTGTAATTTCATTGAAAAAGTTGAACAGACTTTGAATGTCGATCTCACAGTTCCGGAAATTAGAAATCTCAAATTGAAATATGAAGAAGTGAAAGAATTAATGGATGAAGTATGTTTTGTAGTTGATAAATATGGCAGTTATGGAATTTTGAGAACTTTGATCATTAGTATATAAAATTGTAAAAAAATTCTTAAAATATAAATACAAACGTAGTGAGATTATTTGAAATTGTAAAATTAATAAAAGCTCGCAACTCCGAAACATTTGAGGTTACCATTACAAAGTATTTTTTTTACTATTATTTTTTACTATTATTTCTTTGAAAAACATATTGCTTACTATTTTTGTCGTTACAAATCCTCTGTTATTTTGTACAATTTTCATGAAAATTTCTTTAAGCTTAATAATTTAGAAATACTAAGACATAGTAATAAGGAATGGGTATCTTGTTAATTTTTGGAATGTATTAAACTGTATTAAAATGTTCATTTTCACTCACGTGCAAGCTTTTAAAATCCGATATAAAATTTATTTATTTTTGTTAAGTATCTTGGGTATCTTGCGAATGAAATTACAGGGGTTTTCATTATTATATACCCATGTTTTCATTTTAATATTCCAATGTTTTCATAGTTATATTCCAATATTTTCATAGTTATATTCCCATGTTTTCATAGTTATATTCCCATGTTTTCATTCTTATATTCCCATGAAATTGATATTATTTAAATTCATGACAAAATATATTTAATCATGTGAATATACAAATAATAGGTTATTCTTTCTTAATTAAATAAATAAATCGTTGAAACAGAATTATTCTATAAAAATCTTAAAAACTTAATTAATTTTATAAATGGAGAGGAAAACAAGAAAAACCGTAACTCGAGAATTATTTGATTTGGTTTGCACTTTATATGCAACAAATCGACATAGTATAGCTGAGATCAGCAGAATAAGAAGCCTAGAGAGAATGACTGTCGGGAAAATAATAAGACATCACGAAAATAATGAACCTTTTGTTCCTGCTGCAGAGAAAAGGTCCAACACAATCTTGACCAGAAACAACAATTTCTCAGAAGTAGAACAGACCATTTTCAACTCTTTTGCGATCGAAAATTCGCATGTTCAAAACGATGTCAAAAATATCATTCAAGAAAGACATAATGTGACTCTAAGCAATCAGTCGAAAAATCAGAAAAATAGGATTGAGTAGAAAGAGGTTGACATTGGTACCAATAGAGAGAAATATTCATGCTCGAGCAATTTATGCATCTGAAATATCCAGAATAAACAATGAAAATATAATTTTTTTGGATGAAACAGGATTTAATCAACATTCACGCAGATATTATGGTTATTCTGCTGCAAATGTTAAAGCATATGTGCAAGTGCGGGTCAATAAAGGCACTAATATAAGTTTAATGTGTGCTATTGGGTATGAAGATGTGATAGCATATGAATATAAAACTGGTGCATATAACTCAGAAAGTTTTATAAACTATATTACTGAGAAGCTATCGCCATATTTTAGAAGGTATCCTCATAAACTTTTGGTTATGGACAATGCGAGAATTCACAAATCTTCTACCGTATTGCGAACTCTTTCGGATTTGCAAATACCAATAAAATATTTTGTGCCTTATTCACCAGAACTTAACCCAATAGAAAATTTTTTTTCTATGATTAAATCACGTTTTCATGGTTTACGATTAAATAATACAGAAAGAACAATCGAAATGTGTTTAGATGATCTATTAACAGCAGGAACGGATTATTCTAATCAATGCGAGGGTCTTTATCTGAATATGCGTAGGTGGCTAGATAAAGCTTTTAGAAGAGAAATGTTTATATAAATAAATATTTATACGCTTTATTTTTGTTTATAAATTGTTTTGATAGTTTTTTATTTATATAAATATTTAAATATATGTTAACATTTATTTATTTTTATGGGAATATAATAATGAAAACATGGGAATATAAGAATGAAAACATGTGTAATTATATTTTGTCGTTTTTAAGAAATTTATTTGAAAGGCTTGTGGCATAATGTATAGATTGTATAGCGTTATATAGGTATGTACCTTTTAAAGAGTTTTTAAATTTCATATAAATTGAGCAAGTAGGTTGTCATAAATTTGAATTTCAATAAGATGTTTAAGTTCAGGGTAAAAATGTATAATTTTGAAAACTTTACTGTGTTAAAGGTTTTTGTTAGAAGAGTTTATCAAGGGATGAAATGTTTATCGAGATGACGAATGTTTCGGGTGATAGTGCATCTTCATTTACGACTTGGGAAACAGCGATTCTTCACCACCGAAAGAAGACAAAGTCCTTTTGATATTCAGGAAATTTTTTTAGGATTAAATTTTCTTGGATGCAAAGGACATACTTCAAAAATTAGTTACCTCACTAAGAGTCTAACATTAAATAACGAGTGTTACTCTAATCTTATAGACTAACTCAATCAAAGCAATCATGATAAAATAGCAGGTTTCTAGAGGAAACTTCATATTCCATCAAGATAATCTCATCCCATACAAGCGTAATACAAGATCAAAAATTTAACTGAGTTAATAAAAATTGTCATTACAAGAATAAACACCGCAACTATCAAAAACCTTAGTAATGGACATATATAAGTGATAATATCAAATTTTAAACTCCTCTGAAGTTTATACGTTTAACTTGAATGCCGAATCATATGAATCTTACTAATTTATGATGTTTATGTTGCTATAATATATATTTTATAGTTGAAATAAATATTTTAATAAAAAATTTATAATAATAATTTTAACAAGGTTAAGGGTTCTGCTAAAAATGATTATTTGGAATATTGGTTTAAAGTTTGCTTTGCAACCGATGTTGAGGTAAATATTAATTTATATAAAAAATGAATATTTTTAATAGGATTTCTTTGAAATTGTAACAATTACTGAAGTAATACTTTGTGAAGCAATATCCAAAAAAGACGATTACTGTACTGTCATATTGGGCGTTAAACAATGTTACGATGCCAATATTATATGTAAATTTATTTTAAATAAAACGAATATTAAAATTTTATTGCTATACAGGTATTGCTGACGCTTTGAAAGTAGGAATCATAGACATTGATAGCCAAACATATAAATATGATCCAACTCAAAACGATAAAATGTCATGGAAATGTGCAATTTCCGAAAGATACCTTATTGCATGTGAAATTAATAAAAACATGATTACACCGGAATATATGAAATGTCTAATAGAAAGTAACACAAATGAATATATAAATACAGATGAAATGGAAATCCTCGGAGCAGTAAATACATCGAATAATAAACTATTGGAAACAAATGAAGCAATTGAGGCAAATATATTAGATTTGCATGGGCATTTATTTATGGATGAATTATCAAATCCATTTGATACCATTGAGGCAAGCAATTGACAATGGATATGTATTGGCAAAGAAAAAAGATTTGGATTGTGAATTGCATCGAGTATTTGTTGGATCTGTAAAAGTTGGTAAAGACCAAACCGAAATGAGCTTAGAAGAAGCGATAAAAGCGAAAGTTATTGATCAATTAGAAAATGTTTACAGAATCGAAGAAGAAAACATAGAAATACGAATAATGGATGCGATAATGTTGGGAATAATAAATATTGAAAACAAAACTGATGACGAAGAAATAAATCCTAAATCTTTTGCAATTGTACAAAGGAAACCGACTGATCCGGAAATAGAAGAATTATGTGAATATTCATCAAATAAAGAATTGAACATGAAAATATTGTGCAGGGCAATTGAATGTGATTGCATGAATGAATTTCTGATTTACGATGATGTGAAAGAAAGTATTGCGAAAAGCATATTCAACAATCATTTAGAACTAGATCCCATGATTTGTGATGTTGAAGATGAAAAGAAAAGCATTTTTATCTCTTTTATTAAAGGAAACATAACCTTAGAAATATTGTATAGGTTTCTATCGGGCCTAAAAGACATATTTCTTGGTGTAATAATAAAAAATCTTGATAAGCAATTAAAAGGAAGGAAAATATTCGAAGCAATTGAAGCGTGCAATAATTCTAAATTGAATAATGAAAGTCTAGTAATTGATCAAAAATCTTTTACCATTTTAACAGTTTCTAAAATTAACGAAGAAAGCATCTATTTAACATCTATTGAACCTACATCGGTAATAGCTAAACTGAACCAACTTAAGTATTTAGAAACATATGGGATTAATACAAATAATTTGTCATTATCTCCTAAGAATAGAGAGCATGAGAACAAATTAAATCAAACAATATTCGAAGCAATAATGAATGGTGATTTGAATTTCGATGAATTAGAGATATTTGACTCCAATAACCATGAAATGTGCTCAATTGTTGATAGTGTGGAACGAGGATTGGTAGATGTTCGAACTGCTAAACACTTGTTAGATCGCATGGAATCATTGACATTCGGAGAATTAATTAAAGATGGAATCTATGATGTACACAATAATAGTTTTGGTGATTTCCAATCATTAGAAGAGGCAGTGGAGAATAAACTTGTCAGACCGGAACTCGTTTATCTTAGTTTACCGAAAGAAAATAAATTAATGAATCTAAGTAAAATGATCGAATATGGAATACTCGATCCTCTGACAAATGAAATCAGAACACAAAATTCCGAAAATGAAATAATAACAATGAAACTTAATGAAGCGTTGAATTCGGAAAACAGAATTTTAGCCACGGATTTGAATTGTCAGCAGATTAAAATGAAATTCCCTGAGAAATTAATAAATTTTGTTGACAAAAAACTTATCGATCCTGATCAAGACATTATTCAATTTTCTAATAGTAAAATTGAACCACTTTACATTTCTGAAGCTTTGAAGAAAAGGTTACTGTGCAGGGAGTCACTGGTGAAGTTGTCTGGTGATAATTTTGAAAATGAAATCATTATAATTGAATATTGTGGAAGCAATGAACCAGCAAGTCTAATGAATGAACTGAACGAATTATTAAAATATATTGACAATTATCTTTCATATTTAACTGTAAGCTCCAGTGAGATTTTACCTAACAATGAAGTAGTGTTTTTCGACTTTTTACTTCTTAAATAATATCTAATTCTCTTCAATTGTAGGAAACGACCAAGTTGATTTTGAAAGATAAACAAAGCATTATTCATGATGTTGATGCATTTTTGTCCAAGAATTTAAACAAGGAAGTTAATAAAGAAAAAAGTTTTTATATTCAAAATCTTAAATTGAAAAATCAGCAAGCTAAAGAGCGATTGGAAGAAGTAATTTAATGTTTAAAAATAAAAATAATTTGTTTTAAGTTGTCTTTTTAAATCTTCATAACTTTACTAACTACTTCGCGCGGGATTTAGATATTAATTCCTGAAATGATCAAACCTATTTAACCTACTACTTCAACACCTACTCATGTTTTGTTTTTTCATCAGTAACATTAAGTATTTTTAATATACGGTTCCTCCTTGACGTATTACCATTAAACTGACTTTTCCAGACTCTTCATGTGACTTTATTATTAATCATAACTAGTACTGGCCAAATAAGAAATTGCTATCACCTAAACGAGAATGTTAAATCACTTTAAATTGGAGTACTGGAAATAGAAATACCCCCGTCAAATGGTTTAATTATGACGATATCATTAAAAAGTAATGCCTTCACAGTGAATTTGGAATCATTCCATAGTTTCTGTGGGACAGATTTCATTGCTGTATGATGGAACATCTAATTTATAAGTAAAATTTATATGGCAGAGTTCCATTCTGATTCACAAACTTCAAAATCTCAATCGAATGCCTAGTTTCTTAATCTTCAGCCATACAATTTCCAAGTTTTTACAGAGAAATTCCTTCGGGCGATTTATGAGGAATTTATTTTACGTATTTCTGTACTATTAAGGATGATGTCTTTTGTAACTGTTGATTGATCAACTTGATAAGATGTATTATATTTAGAAGTATTTGTTAACTTATCATTATAACATGTAGAACCATGAGAGTTTATTAAGCGAAAGAATAATAAAATTTTACATAATTTGATTTGCTTAAGAGAGCAATGAAAATATTATGACTGGAGTTCGAACGAAATAACTGTAACTTGAGGTGTGGTGAAATGAGAATTTAATATTTGAAAATAGAAAACCAGCAAGTCTAAATTTTCAAATAAAAATCATTCATTTTCTATTAAAATTAAGATTCAACATTTAATATAAAAAGTTAATAGAGAGTGCCAAAGAACGAAGAATTTTCTAATAGGAAATTGACAATAGACACCAATGATAAACGATGAAAAATATAAAAAAAAACATTTTTCAAGCTATTATTGATATAATACAATGTACATAAAATAGTATGTGTAATTATTAAAAGACACGCGCATAATTGAGGGAAACTCAATTAATTCCCTGGTATTTGCAAAGTTTTGATTAGGAAATTTATCGACGTTGTTTTGGACGTTGAGAATAGACTCGAAAATCCATAAAATACGAAATAAAAATAGTGCAAAACAGGAATTTTTATTAATTAAGTTATTAATTTCGTAGTATTATTTATTAATCTCCATAAATATTAAAATAAAAATCATTTTCATTGAAAATAGTATTAGTTATAACGAAATCACATAAAATCATCATGGAGTTAATCATAGAATTAGTGATTTGGATGTATTTATTAAATAATATAAGAAAATGGAATAAAGAATTTTGAAAAAACGTTCAACATCAAATTTTAGTTCAAAATAAGAACTTTATGGGTATTTTATGTCATGATAATTCTTAAGAATTATATTAAAATATACAATATTATAATGAAAATATATATCAAGAAAATAGCTGAGCATATTCCAATATGATAAAATATATATTTGTTAATTAATTTATTTAATTGACGCCAAAAATATAACAAAAATAGTAATTTCAGTAAATTGAATAAATATTATTTTTAGATCAAAGAAATAATAGGAAATGAGCAATGGAATAAATGGTTTCACGTCCATTTTGGAAATGAAAGAGAAGTACATTTTTATGTGTATAAAATAGCTTCCAAACACTTTTTAGATATCGCCATCAGAAGACATGGTAAACAGTAGAATTTTAAAGTACGAGGCATTATCTGGAAATGAAAATAACGAAACGATTATTATTGGTGTGAAGCTTGAAAATGCAGATGAAATTCTTAGTAAATTCATTAATAATTTTATTTTCGAAATAATATATATTTCTATGTATCAGGTATTGAGGAAGCAATTGTTGAAAACTTGATCAATGTAGAATATCAAACTTGTAAATGCAATAGAGAAAACAAAGATGAAATGAGTTGGAAAAACGCAATCGAAGAGAAACTAATGATTGCATGTGAAATTAATAAAAACATGATTACACCGGAATATATGAAATGTCTAATAGAAAGTAACACAAATGAATACATAAATACAGATGAAATGGAAATCCTCGGAGCAGTAAATACATCGAATAATAAACTATTGGAAACAAATGAAGCAATTAAGGCAAATATATTAGATTTGCATGGACATTTATTTATGGATGAATTATCAAACCATTTGATACCATTGAGGCAAGCAATTGACAATGGATATGTATTGGCAAAGAAAAAAGATTTGGATTGTGAATTGCATCGAGTTTTTGTTGGATCTGTAAAAGTTGGTAAAGACCAAACCGAAATGAGCTTAGAAGAAGCGATAAAAGCGAAAGTTATTGATCAATTAGAAAATGTTTACAGAATCGAAGAAGAAAACATAGAAATACGAATAATGGATGCGATAATGTTGGGAATAATAAATATTGAAAACAAAACTGATGACGAAAAAATCAATTCTAAATCTTTTGCAATTGTACAAAGGAAACCGACTGATCCGGAAATCGAAGAATTATGTGAATATTCATCAAATAAAGATTTGAACATGAAAATATTGTGCAGGGCAATTGAATGTGATTGCATGAATGAATTTCTGATTTACGATGATGTGAAAGAAAGTATTGCGAAAAGCATATTCAACAATCATTTAGAACTAGATCCAATGATTTGTGATGTAGGCGAAGAAAAGCAAAGTATCCTAAAAGGATTCGTAAAGGGCTTGATCGATTATGAAGAAATGAAACGGTTGTTAGAAAATGTGAAAGATTTATTTGTCGGAGAAATATTAGAAACGATTAATGAAGGTTCAAATGGAAAAGAAATAATGGAAGCATTGAATAGTGATGAAATGAAAGATCGATATGAGGAAATATTAATAATTGATGAAGAGAATTTCACAATAGAAAGTGTATCAAATATTGATGAAAATGATGAGAATAAGAAATATCGAACAAAGATTAATGTTGGAAAATTATTGAAAAATCTTAATCAATTGAAATGTTTTGATAACTTTGAAATCGACACAATTGAGAATGCAGTAATTGGAAGGAATGAAGATAGAAAGGAAGAGTTCGAAATGACAATATTTGAATCAGTAATGAATGGAACTTTTGATTTGGATGAATTGGAAACATTTGATGAGAAAGAAAAAGAAATGTGTTCAATGATTGAAAGTGTGAAACGAGGACTGATTGATGTGAAAACGGCAGAAAATATTTTGGATTGTTTAGAATCAATGAGCTTTGAAGAACTAATAAAAGCCAAAATATTTGACATTGAAAACAATTGTTTTGATGAAACTTTGTCATTGGAAGAAGCGATTGAAGAAGATTTGTTGAAACCAGAAGTTGTATATATGAATTTATGTGAAGGAAATAAATTAATAAATTTAAGTAAAATGATTGAATGTGGAATGTTGAATGCTTCGGAAAATGAAGTGAAGATCGAGAAAAGAAATGGCGAAATAGTTGAAATGAAATTGAATGAAGCACTGAAGGAAGAAAACGGAATATTGTCATGTGCTGTCAATAGTGAAGAAATAAAAAAGCAGTTTCCAAGACAATTGAAAGACTTGTTAGCAAATGAAGAAGTCAATAAAGAGAATGACATAATATTATTTCCTGAAACAAGTATAAAACCAATGCTGATAAATGATGGATTAAAGAACGGTTTGTTGAATGAAGAATCAATGGTGAAATTAATTGAATATAATTTGGAAAGCGGAGTAAATTCAATGGAATATTGCGGGGAGCCAGAAATTGCAGATCTCATCAATGATTTGAATGAATTATTAATGATATTACCTGAATTATTAATGAGTTTGAAAAATGGAGAAAATGAAGATGGGATGGAAGTAAATGATAAATAAATGATAAATATAATTTAATAATAATAATTGAACATAGATATTAGAAACATATGTGAAATCAAGAATAGATGAAAAAGTGAATTTATTTGATCGGATCAATGCATGTCTGTGTGATGATGTGGATAATGGAAATGTTGATGATGTGAGACCCGATGTGAAGGAGTTAAAGGCGAAATCTGATAAATTTAAATCTCTATTTAATGAGGTTTGCTTAATTTATTTTTATTCAATTTAATTTGAAACATTTATCGATTACACATTTTTATTATTGTATACATTTTTTAATTGAATCGATATTTTTTATTACATATTTATAATCAATTTATTTAAGTAGTAAAACAAATTAATTTCTTCCTTTCACGAAAACCATAATTTTTATGAATATATATAATTAAAAGTCTATCCTAAAGCAGTGGCGGATTTAGATTTTGGTGCGTGGGGGGGGCGCCACAAATTATGAAGATGGTACTACTTATTTTCGCGAGTATTGAGTGAATACTAATATTATGAAAAAGCATTATATTCAGTAAATTTATTCTAGTAAATTTATTGATGCAACAAACATACAAGTTTATTTTATTAATGAAATTGCTTCCTGCGTGATTTCATTGAAGCAAAACGATTTATTGTCGATTCAAAGTCAATGTTCTCAGTCAGTTCGCGTTCTATTGAAATTAATGCTAATCCAGACAGACGTTCGTTTGTCATTGATGATCGCAAATAATTTTTGATGATTTTCAGTCTGCTGAAACTTCTTTCAGCAGTAGCAGATGTAACAGGAAGAGTCAAGTATATTTTATAGAGAATTGCCAAATTGGGAAGTCCTGGTGCCATCTGTTTTTCAACCAAGAAAGGCAGCACCTCTTTACGTTGTAGTTCACAAGATAGTAATGGGCGTATTGATGCATACACGTATTTGAAAGTATCATATTCTAGGATTGCTTCTTCAATATTAATATCATTTTTGTAAATGTCGCATAAATTTTGAAAAGATTCTTTATTTTCTTCTGATATTTGTGATGGATCAAGACAGGAGAATAAAGCAACAGTGTTATGAAAATCAATAAAACGTTCATCTAGTTCTGTTACAAGTGTATCCAAGACAGTGAAATACGTTTCACATTTGAAGCGTGTAGTTGGATCATCAACCCTTTCGTCTCTGTTAAGTTCATCTGCCATGCGTTTCCTTTTTGCAACTCGCTTTTCTTTAAATTCTGTTTCAACATCTAGTAAGGAACAATTTTTGATAATAAATGATTTTACAGCAACATTTAGACTTTCAAAAGCTTTATCACTTCTCATATCAGCAAACTTATTTCTGGCAACATAAATCAATTGTTTTGCAAACGCAATATCAATGTCCTTTCGTTGCAAATAGTTTGATAACACAAAGATATTATCTAACAGCTTTTTTAGAAATAGCATCAGAAAAACAAAAGAATATTCTGCTCTGACACTTCCTTTGTGTTCTTTTGATTCCCCAAAATTTATATCTTCTAGAGTAGATATAATAGCGGAGAATGATCCAACAACTGCATCAACTGCATGCTTTCGGCTTGCCCATCTTGTATCAGAAAGTCGTTTTAGAGTATCTACTGTCGATTCATATCGAGACTTCTGATGTTCTTCGAGAATATGTAGTCGTGGTAGACTTGATGTAAGGAAAGTATGCAACTTTTCTGTTGTACCAAAAAACAACTGAACATTACTGTTAAGAGACATTGCTTCAATAGTCACCAAATTCAATGCATGAGAACAACAGTGAACAAAGATGGCATTTGGTGAAAGTGTCTTTATCTTAGTTTGAAGACCATTTTTAATCCCAAACATCACAGAGGCACCATCATATGCCTGTCCTCTACAAAGTGTAATGTCAATGTTTCGCTTTTGTAACTCTGTTAATAATATATCAGAAAATGCTGCAGCGTTACTGTTTTCCAACGTGTAGGAGCCTATAAATCGTTCAACAACTTGTCCTGATTTTAACACTAATCTTAAAGAAACTGACATCTGATCAACTCTGGATATATCAATTGTTGAATCAACAATTAGAGAAAAGAATTGTGCAGACCTAACTTCATTATCAATATTTGAGGATAATTCTGAGGCAAGTGATTGAATTAGGTCATTTTGTACATCATGACATAAATAAAGTTCATTTTTCTTTTCAAACTTTAGATGATTGTCCAAAGTGGAATCATATTTAGCCAATAAAAATAGCAATTCACGAAAATTTCCAGTATTACTACACCTGTCAGAGCCAGAATGTTCTCTGTGTCCTCTAAATGACAAACCTTGTTTTGCTAAAAACAACGTTGGATCTACCATTCGTTTCAAAACTTCTCTATTTTTTTCCACTTGATAACGCTCCTGACTGATCAAACCAGATATCACAGTTTTATCATTTGAAATGCGATATTTAGCCAGCAAATATTGACATATTGCACTTTGATGTTGATTGGAAGTTTCATGTTTAACTATTTTTTCCATGCCTTTTTTCCAGTTATAAACTCCAAAATTTGGGTCGGACATTGCTATAATTTTCAGTTTTACAATCAGCGAATAACCAGCAAGCTTGGCAATGCATTTTTTGATTTGTTGGTGAATAGACAAGCCAATTTCTTTCCTCCTTCATACTACCTTTTCCAAAAAATTTTGTGTACCAAGAAATTTGAAACTTGCGCCCCAATTCATCTGTCGGAAATTGAAATGGTTCATTGAGTCCAGGTTGACATGGTCCGATTTCAAACAATTTTCGTATCAGTTTCGAGCTTATGCTTGTATTAATGTAGAGTCCTGGATCTGTAGGAAAGTCGGATTGACGAAGAAGCGGTTCTTGTAAA
This sequence comes from Schmidtea polychroa, assembly GCA_959609185.1. NCBI lineage: Eukaryota > Metazoa > Platyhelminthes > Tricladida > Dugesiidae > Schmidtea > Schmidtea polychroa. The sequence goes on along the minus strand of CAUHTR010000878.1, from coordinate 37,111 downwards.
ATATCTGAAGCAAGTTGTTTTTCCACTGTATCAAATTCTGAATCACCCTGATTATGTTTCAAGCCCTGAGCAGGTAATGTTACCGTCTCAATATTTTCTGCACATGAATGTATAGCTGGGTGTTGTTCATCAACTACTTGCTCATCTTCTACAAGAACTTCAGATGATGTTTCTGTCTCAGCAGGCTCAGAACAGGAACTCGAATGCGTAGATGGGTGTTGATCATCAAATACATGCTCATTTTTAGCAGAAACTTCAGTTGATTGAACTACTGGCAGTTTAGACTGTTTAGTTATAAATGATGTTAACTTAATATATTTGCTAGCATCTGCCTTGAGACTGGCTTCCTTTGCCAATTTACGCCTAGACGATCCACTTAATTTGGTAATTGCTTTGCTTTTATTAGTATCACCAGCTGACTCAGCCATGGCTATAATTTAAATTTTATTTAATTCAATATTGAATATTATTTTAATATTTCAATAGTAACGCAATAATTTGTTTGTCAAAAAAGTCCAAATTGACAATAATTATTATGGTTAGATTTATGTACAAACACTATACAAGCTTAAAAACTTCAAACAGTCGCTCTTCACTGGAGCTATGTAATATTATTAATATGATGCAGCATAACAGCTGGAGTTGCTTAAATCCAGTTGAACTTTGTACACAGACAAAACTGTAGTAAGAGAAAAAATTCATAAAATTATCTTTGGGGGGCGACTCCCCCCCACGCCTATAGCTAAATCCGCTACTGTCCTAAAGGTTTATCAATGCAACATATAAAAGCATTTAGCGTTAATTTCATAAAAAAAATTAGGAATGCAATTTCCTTGTTTTATTATTTAATTTCTTTATCTAAAATTTAGTAATTATTAGACTTATTCAAGAAATGTTTGCTTCTTTGTCTTTATGTGCGTTTTCTCTTAAAAAGATTGATTTTGAGTATGATATCGTTAAAAATCTCGGAAATGGAATTTTGAGTTGACAAGAATATTATTAGCGAAATTCGTAAGAAAATGTTTGACTATATTACGCTTCTACACCAAAATCAGCCTGGCGTCCTACTTTTGACACAAATAAACCGAAAGATACCAAAAGTAATTTTTTGAGAATAAGTTTCAATTAGTCAACAGAGAAGACGGAAGAGTTATTCCCACGTAAATCGTGTTTGATGTCTTGCTTATAATTTTCATAATTCCTATATTCTTCTTAAATAATATAAACCAATAGCACGTTCCATACATTACATTGATATATGAAAATTAGTTGTAAGTGATTTAATATTTTATAGGATATTGACATTGCTAGTCTAAATCTTCATATGAAACTTATACAACATCCGTTTGGGAAAATATTTCAACTTTCGCCGTAAATATTTTAAAATATTTAGTTATACACAAACATTTGACAATAATATTTTCTAAAAATTCTTCTGAAAACTTCATTAAACTTTAAAATTAAAATATGTACTAAAATTTACAAAATAATATTTATTTTTAAATGTATATTGAGATTTTAGGAGCTTGAACTTTATGTTTAGAGTCGGGCTTTAATTCATTAAAAGCTTCGTAAAACTAACTAACAGTTATCCAGGTCCGGTTCTCCAAAGATCAACGATGGGAAATCTTCAAAACATCTTTTCTTAATTAAAATTGATTTTTTTGGAAACGCTTAGAACCAATTTTTATATAACTGGTGAATTGTATCCTTGATATATTTTCGTGATAATAGAGAAATTTCATCTGGGCGATGAAAACATCTTTAAAAACTATAAACATAAACACACGCGCTTCCTAAGTTAACTATAACATATAAAGTCAAATATATATATATATATATATATATATATATATATATATATATATATATATACGAAGAAAATGGTTACGAGGATGCTAAAAACACCTTACAGTTTGCTTTTCTGTAACAAGAACTTCAGCAAAATAAATTATCAAACAAAATATTAGGAAATTTAAAATAACTACTTCTTTGAATTATCATATTAATGAGAGCCAGGTTACAAAAGTCCCACATAAATGAGCGGAGTCTCGTATTATGCATATATTCATAAGCTTTATATTTCACTGTGCATCTCAAAGTTCGAATCCATCAATTAAAAATTGCATTTGTTGACAATATTCATAAACTTTCGATACTAGAAGACAAAAACTACTACAAGTTTGCCTGATTAAATAAATGGAACTTCATGAGGCCATCATGAACACTAAAATTGAACGATGCAGTGATTCTAAGTTTTGGAACAATTAAGTTTTGGTAAAACTGAGATTCGTCTATTACCGCAATTTTTGAATAATTTGTTCTGTTAATTTGATTTTTTAATATCATCATTAGGCATGTCAAATATATTTGTGAGTACCTTTTTGTTTCAAATATTGAAAAATTGTGTTTTGACCTCTTAACTGACCTAAACTTGGTTGAGTATATAAGAGTCAATTAGATACCGTTCGCAAAACATTAAATTTTTCTTTTAAAGAGATTTATGAACAATTGTACATGAAAGATAATTGTAATATTAACATTAAAAAGCTAAATACTGCAACTACAAAACATTAAAGTGCAATGCTCCAACTGATTATATTGAAAAGTATTTCAGAAATATTTTCATTCTGCTAGTGAAAATAATTCTTCTCTGGAGCTTTTGTAGTATAATTTCGAATTAAGTAATTCAAGAGCTTTGTAAAATATAAACTGAATTTTATTCTCCGAATTTTTAATAAAATCTTTTGACATATTTAATTTGCATAATATTAATTTTATCGGTTCAATTCGACCTACCAAGATCACATCTCAAGCACGTCATTTGTAACGGTTTCAGATATATTTTATTTTGTAATAAAATTTGACAATTTATTTTATTATTCAATGATAAATAAAATTTTTTTAGAGATTGTTGATACTTTTACAAGTGATTTATTAGCATTCCTGTACAGAAAACTTTAATAAACCAAATGTTACTTTAATTGAACTAAAAAGTTACAAACTGATTTTGCTTGATCATTATGTTGAGGATACCTAAAATAGTTATTAAAAGGATTGAAATAATTGAAATAAAATAAACAAATAAGAAAAAATATATTGTTTCAGACTCCTAAAAGGCAAGAGGAAAAAAATTCGGAAAATAAGAAAAATAATTGTAGAAAGAATAGAATACAACAATTGATTAGATAATAAAAAGTAACTTATTAATTTTCAAATGCAAATCAAAACAAAATTTGGAAAGTGAAAAACAATCAAAAAAGGAATTGTTATTATTTCCACTGTTTGTCTGAGATTACGAAGCAAATAAGAGTAAAACACTAAAAATTCGTTTGTTAACCAAAATCATTCCTAATACAATGTTTGGACAAACAACCAGATTATCAAGATATTGTACAATATTTTAAAGTTAAAAGAGAAAGCAAAACTAAGAATACGACAAAATTTTAAACAGAAAATGTATAAGTAGTGAAAACAAATAAAGGGAAATCATAATTGAGATAGGGGTTTAGAGATTTTAAAGAAATTGTTATTTGACATTGTTAGTTTATTGTAAGTTAAAAGGAAGAAACCTCTAAGTCAAATAAATTAAATCAGTCAAGCAAATTGCTTTGAAATATTTGAATTTGAATTATGTCCATGAATAGGTCTTTATAAAATACAATTCCTTATAATGTACTTTAAAAAACTGAAAACTGCTAAATTGCCTAATCATATTGTTTGGTTATGCTCAATAAAGTGAAAATTAAATTGTTATAGTGCTGATTATTCAACATTTACATTGATTGGAATTCGCAGCTGATGTTAAGCATGAAAAGATAAAAATCAGATCAAATGATATTAATTTCAAATTTATATCATTCCAAATATTGTTAGGCAATTTAAATAAAAAAGTATGAATAATAAAATTGATTAATTAATTAAACTTTACAGAACTTTACAAAAATATATGAAATTTGATTAATTTCTAAAATAAAATCTCAATTTAATTAATTACATTATAAATTTTATGCAAGAAAATTTTAATAAAAATCTTGTTTTAGTTAAAAAATAATATCGTCATTCAGCATTTATTATTCTTACAAGATATAATAAAATGCAATTTCTTAATAATTTAAATAAAAATTAATTCATTAACAAAATTAATAAAGAAAATTAGTCAAATAATTTCAATGTCGAAATTTAAATTTAAATTTGAAATTTATATTTTCTAAATGATGCTCATTTAAAATTAAAAATTTATTTGATTTTCAAATTCTACAACATAATAAAAATAGGAAATTTAAATCATTTATTTTTAAATAAAAAGAAATGTGTATACTTTTTATTATTCCACTCTAATCTGATAGCAATACTGAATAATAATGTATAAAAAAGATTTCTATTTTACAAAAAGAAATGCAATTAATTGCAAATTAATATAGTTGAATGATCAAAAAAATTGTGACAAACTCCAAAATTGGTTTGCTATTCATATCGGAACCAACTTTCAAGTATTTATTAAATGCTTTTAAATGCAATGAAACGTATTTTTGTAGAATCTTTTAGAAAATGTAGAAATCACTGAAGTGATAAAATGCGATGCACTATCTGGAAATGAAAATAACGAAACGATTATTATTGGTGTGAAACTTGAAAATGCAGATGAAATTCTTAGTAAATTCATTAATAATTTTATTTTCGAAATAATATATATTTCTATGTATCAGGTATTGAGGAAGCAATTGTTGAAAACTTGATCAATGTAGAATATCAAACTTGTAAATGCAATAGAGAAAACAAAGATGAAATGAGTTGGAAAAACGCAATCGAAGAGAAACTAATGATTGCATGTGAAATTAATAAAAACATGATTACACCGGAATATATGAAATGTCTAATAGAAAGTAACACAAATGAATACATAAATACAGATGAAATGGAAATCCTCGGAGCAGTAAATACATCGAATAATAAACTATTGGAAACAAATGAAGCAATTGAGGCAAATATATTAGATTTGCATGGACATTTATTTATGGATGAATTATCAAACCATTTGATACCATTGAGGCAAGCAATTGACAATGGATATGTATTGGCAAAGAAAAAAGATTTGGATTGTGAATTGCATCGAGTTTTTGTTGGATCTGTAAAAGTTGGTAAAGACCAAACCGAAATGAGCTTAGAAGAAGCGATAAAAGCGAAAGTTATTGATCAATTAGAAAATGTTTACAGAATCGAAGAAGAAAACATAGAAATACGAATAATGGATGCGATAATGTTGGGAATAATAAATATTGAAAACAAAACTGATGACGAAAAAATCAATTCTAAATCTTTTGCAATTGTACAAAGGAAACCGACTGATCCGGAAATCGAAGAATTATGTGAATATTCATCAAATAAAGAATTGAACATGAAACTATTGTGCAGGGCAATTGAATGTGATTGCATGAATGAATTTCTGATTTACGATGATGTGAAAGAAAGTATTGCGAAAAGCATATTCAACAATCATTTAGAACTAGATCCAATGATTTGTGATGTAGGCGAAGAAAAGCAAAGTATCCTAAAAGGATTCGTAAAGGGCTTGATCGATTATGAAGAAATGAAACGGTTGTTAGAAAATGTGAAAGATTTATTTGTCGGAGAAATATTAGAAACGATTAATGAAGATTCAAATGGAAAAGAAATAATGAAAGCATTGAATAGTGATGAAATGAAAGATCGATATGAGGAAATGTTAATAATTGATGAAGAGAATTTCACAATAGAAAGTGTATCAAATATTGATGAAAATGATGAGAATAAGAAATATCGAACAAAGATTAATGTTGGAAAATTATTGAAAAATCTTAATCAATTGAAATGTTTTGATAAATTTGGAATCGACACAATTGAGAATGCAGTAATTGGAAGGAATGAAGATAGAAAGGAAGAGTTCGAAATGACAATATTTGAATCAGTAATGAATGAAACTTTTGATTTGGATGAATTGGAAACATTTGATGAGAAAGAAAAAGAAATGTGTTCAATGATTGAAAGTGTGAAACGAGAACTGATTGATGTGAAAACGGCAGAAAATATTTTGGATTGTTTAGAATCAATGAGCTTTGAAGAACTAATAAAAGCCAAAATATTTGACATTGAAAATAATTGTTTTGATAAAACTTTGTCATTGGAAGAAGCGATTGAAGAAGATTTGTTGAAACCAGAAGTTGTATATATGAATTTATGTGAAGGAAATAAATTAATAAATTTAAGTAAAATGATTGAATGTGGAATGTTGAATGCTTCGGAAAATGAAGTGAAGATCGAGAAAAGAGATGGCGAAATAGTTGAAATGAAATTGAATGAAGCACTGAAGGTAGAAAACGGAATATTGTCATGTGCTATCAATAGTGAAGAAATAAAAAAGCAGTTTCCAAGACAATTGAAAGACTTGTTAGCAAATGAAGAAGTCAATAAAGAGAATGACATAATAATATTTCCTGAAACAAGAATAAAACCAATGCTGATAAATGATGGATTAAAGAACGGTTTGTTGAATGAAGAATCAATGGTGAAATTAATTGAATATAATTTGGAAAGCGGAGTAAATTCAATGGAATATTGCGGGGATGCAGAAATTGCAGATCTCATCAATGATTTGAATGAATTATTAATGATATTACCTGAATTATTAATGAGTTTGAAAAATGGAGAAAATGAAGATGGGATGGAAGTAAATGATAAATAAATGATAAATATAATTTAATAATAATAATTGAACATAGATATTAGAAACATATGTGAAATCAAGAATAGATGAAAAAGTGAATTTATTTGATCGGATCAATGCATGTCTGTGTGATGATGTGGATAATGGAAATGTTGATGATGTGAGACCCGATGTGAAGGAGTTAAAGGCGAAGTTTGATAAAGTTAAATTTCTTTTCACTGAGGTTTGTTAAATAACTGTTTTATATTTTTGATCACTATTTATACGTTATTAGAAAAAAATTAAAATCAATATTTAATACATCTTATATACTATTATTTATTATTATATTTCTTTAATTCATTTATCGTTCTTAGATTGAGTATAGTATTTTTTTAATAATGATTAATATATATTGTTAGTGATATTTAAATAACTAATTTATTAATAAAATATATAGGTAAGTATCAAATATTATTATATAGTAAAAGTATTATAAGCATAAATGCTGTCACGCATAATTATAATTATTATTAACCATTTGAGGGCGAAAGGCTCAAATTATTTTATTCCCCCAAAGTTGCAATTTGCCATAAAAAATGAAGTTTTCCTAAATTGATTTTCAACACTCCACCTTACTGCAGATCGAGATACACTGACGATTATATGAAAAGTATTGAAGACGTATAATTAAAAATATGACTATTTTGACAACTATTACAAGCTGTAGAATATATTGGTGGAAACTAGAAGTTTTTGGCATTGAGTGGACTAGAATTGAATTTCGCCCTCAAGACCAAAATAGAGTTCTGCGAATGTAGTCGCACGGCGCCCTCAAAGAGTTGAATTAATTAATTCGCCATTTAAATTGGTTGTTCGATTAAATCCAATTATTACGCAATCAGTTTTTTGAATATATTTTTCATAAATTAAACTTAAATTGTTGACTTTTGGAATGATAAATATTTAGAAGGAAAAAAAATTAATAAATTAATAAATTATCGAATGTTCACACCTGATGAAGTTGCACCAATTCTTTGAACTGCAAACCAGATCATGAAGAATCCGAGTCTATACAATATAGACCATCATTTAAATTATTTAATTATTAAATTGTAATTTAAATTATTATAGTGTCATAAGTAAATTGTCTTAGTTATTATTATGTCATTATTACCAAAACTCATATTTCGTGACCACATAGGAAATTTGGAGGCAGTTAGTAGTAACCAAACAAAAGAATTTTCGCAATATTTTTTTTACATGCTCTTAGTATTTTTGATTTTAATGTTCTGAAGTACAATGACCGAAGTGCAGCAGAGACCGAAAAATACATGAAGGATATTGCTGAATGGCTTTAAATTGAATGTCAAAGTGTAATGTGTTTTCGATATTTTATTTAAAGGTGACGCTGAACTTTTACTTAAGTTTTCTAGAGATAAATTTGTGACATATTTATTAGCAAAGAATTTGTTTTTCGATTATTTTAAAATAATTACAAAACATATTCGATTTATGTTCAGCGAAAAAAGAAATAAAAATTATTTGTAACTTTGAGATTAGAGTCCGAAACCTTGTTAAAATTGTATTTCATTCAGAAATGATCAATTATTGCATATGAAATACAAAATGTTTTCTCAAAGAAAATCTATAAATAAAATCCAGCGTAAAATAAAAGAAGTTAGACTCATTCCGAAAATATTTAAAACCATCAGAGAGTCAAATTACCAATGAAATTAAGATAACCAGTTACAATAATAGGATAATGAGGAAAATTAATGATCAAGATGTGATACCCAAATATATACAAGGACCATTTCGTTACAAAAGCTTTCCAAAAACATATAAGAGAATATATTTACAAAATTGACACTACAAAAAAGAGGACTTCTACTTCACCTGATGACCGTAAGAAAGTCCCAGAGATTAGAAATAAAATTACTTTACTGACTACATTGTCATTCAACAATACAATGCAAGACCATATATTGGAAAGAAGAATTTTGATAATTTTGAGCAATCCGTGAACCAACAATATCAGTCATTAACCAACCAACACAATTACCAGGGCTATAAATCAATGATTAGAGCCTTTTAATTCCCTTACTAGTAGGATCGAAAAGTCGACAAGGAAAAATCTTAAAGAACTCTGTTAATGGATACAAACTGGTAGCTGGGAAATAAACGCAAATGCTTGGATAAGGTTTTGGACAACAACAATTGCTGTTATCCAGGAAATTGTAAAAGCACTGGGTTGAACAGTCAGTTGTTCTACACAATGTTATCAGAAATTCTTTAATTTGTTTTTACTTGCATTTGGGATATTATATATTTTTAAAAACTAATTCATTGTTTCACAATTCTGACAATTAGTCAAATACTGAAGGAATGTCTTCTAAATGATGGTATTGTTCAATTACCTACATAGAGGCTAAAAGGAAAATTAGAGATGAAATAGAAACTATTGAGCAAAGGTTTTATGAGTATTGTAACGAATAGATGCAGCATTTGATGAAAATAATAATTTTCAAAATAAATTGATTATAGAAATGAAATTCGAATAATAAATTGCATGAACCACAGGTAAAGTATTGATGTTAACTGACTTAGCGACAAAATATATACAAAAAAGCGATAATATTATATACAAATATTTGACCGAGTCAAAAGGAAGTACTAAATAAGGATATTTAATGAATTATTATTTAGCGTTCGGACAAACAATATCGGAAAATTCAGAAATGGTGAATGAAGAATTAGTTAAAAAATGATCAGTGGATTCTGAGCGACTCAAAGATAGTATGTTCGTATATTAAATAACTTGGAGATTAGAAATGATAATTTTCAAAAGATTCATTTGCGAGAATATATCATAGAAAATGATTTTTCACTCTTGCATTGTAAATTTGAATATTGATAGAAAAATAAAAAAACCCTAATATAAAGCATTATATTGTTATCGAAACTAATAATGATTGAAAATCGTAGGATATCCACAAGAATTTAGAAAACAAGGTGGCAAGAAAATATAGTTATGCAATAAATTACTTAACAATTCTACGAAAATTGATGTCTAACAGATCCCAGACGCGTTTCGCACTGCAATTCACTTTATATAATAAAAATTCTATCAACTATTTGTATAACTGACTTGGTAATCCAACTAAATTATATGCATGTTTTGTTTGATCAAAGTATATCGTGTTATGAGAAAAAAATTGCATTTTTCAAATTATAATCACTATTGTTTTTGGGGTCAAATAGATACGGTAATTTTTTTCAACAACTGCTTTATTGAAAATAATTGATTAGGAATGATAAATATATAAAAGGAACAAAAATTTAATGAACTAATAAATTATCGAATGTTCATACCTGAAGAAGTTGCACAAATCTTTGGAACTGCAAACCAGATCATGAAGAATTCAAGTCTTCATGCAAAATAGACCATCAGCCGCATAAACATTTCATTTTTCTACAGACAGTCTATTTGATTATTCAATCAATTGTATAAGAAACAATAGAATAACATCTATAGTGAATCTATTTTCCACTGAGGAAGGACTTCCCAGGTAAGTAGCAGCAAGAATACCAAATCCATTTGATTGCTTCAAATTAGTTATCGCTCCAGACAAAATTAAACAGATTCTTACATCACCAATTCTGTTCTAAAAATCCGTATCACCGAAGAAGAGCTTTGGCTCTGGACTGCAGCGAATTTATTTCTTGGAATCTCTAAATCAAAAAACTCGTCTATTAAGAAAATGGTATCGGCTAATTTAGGATTGCTTTTTCACAAAATTGTAATTTTTTATGACTAATAATATTACTTTATAACAGTGTTGTTCAAACTTTTTTGAGCCACGGCACACTTGGCTGAATTAAAAATTTTCGCGGCACACCTAAATTTTTTTTGCTTTATTTGCAATTTTTTATTGCACTTTTACTAATCTTTTAATAAGAAATGAAAAACTTATTTACTTGAAATAAATTTAATGTAAAAAATTTTAAATTTAGAAAAATTAGTGAATGAAAAATTCATAAAACGTAGTTAATAAGATTTATGTGCTTGATGTTCCGAACAAATAAGTTCCAATCGTGGTGGAATTTTTGACAAACAAACTCTTAATTCTTGATCAATGTTAACCATACGTTCCCGCATCTTTGATTTAATTGTGGTAAGAGTTGAAAATCCCAGTTCACAGAGATAAGAAGAACCAAATGGTAATAATATTTCAATTGCCTTCTTACTCAAATTTGGATATTCGTCTTTAACAAAAATCCAAAAATCAGACAATTCTTTCTGAGAAAATAATATCTTCAAAGTTATATCGTTTCTCAAATCAAAGAGGTTTTCCAGCTCAATTCCTGACAAAATTTGTCTCAGATATTTCAACAAATAGATTGATTACCCAAGAAACTTTACTTGTATCGACGTCTGGAAAATATTGTTTGAATGCTTTTGAAAGATTTTGCAGTGTAGCAATGACATCAATCAATAAATTATATTTGTCTTTTGACGAATCAAGACCAGGAAAGCAATCAAGTTCTTTGTTCATGGATTTTGCAGTCCAAATTTGAAGCTTTGGTTGATATGATCTTAGTTTGCCAGAAATAGTTAATACATTTTCACATGATCCTTGAATACTAGTATTAAGTACATTCAACCTTTCGAAAACATCATTTAAGAATACTACTTTCAACCACCAATCATCACGCTCGAGAACTTTAAATGTGCCAGGTTGTGAGCTAAAGAAAGTTGTTATTTCTTTTTTCAGTGTTATAAATCTCGCGAGAACTTTTCCCTTGGATAGCCAGCGCACCTCAGTATGGTAAAGGAGACATTTATAGTCAGATTCCATCGATTCACAAAGTGATTCAAAAATTCTTGAGCGTAAAGCGCTCGATTTGATGTAATTTAAGATCTTAACAACATCTTTCAACGTTGTTTTAAGATTTTCTGGCAAATTTTTCGACTTTAGCATTTCTCTGTGAATCATGCAGTGATTCACTTTGATACCAGGATTTTGTTCGAGGACATATGCTGCAAATCCTTTTTTATGACCTTGCATTGAGGGGCACCATCCATACAAATACCTACACAAAAACTCCATGACATGCTATTGATTGCAACTTTGCTATTCACCAATTCAAATATATCCTTACCAGTTGTAGTTTGCTTCAAATCAACACAAAAAAAATATTCTTCGACAATCTTGCCATCCTTTGCGATGCGAAAAAATGCCAACAGTTGTGCTTTGTTGCTAATATCTGTACTTTCATCAATTTGAAGAGCCCAAAATTTCTCAAAATTTTCTGCGCTTCCTAAAAAATGATTTTTTATCTGCTCATGAATGTCTTCTGACATATCGCCAATCCTACGTGATATTGTTTAATGTGAGAGCGGAATTGTTTTAAACTTTTCTGCTGCTTCAAGTCCGATCATGATACCAGCTGGTATTGTTAGTGCAGGATGTATAATTGACTCGGCATCGAGATGTGATTTCTTATTTTTAGCAAGCATTTGTTCGATTTTATAACTGGCCATTTGAGCCTTATCAGATAAAGTTGTAAATGCTTTAAATTTCTTAGCTTGATTTACCATACTTTCTTTCAGTCTTTCGAAGTAATCTTTTGATTTGTCTTTTAATTCTGGATGTTTTTGTTGGATATGTCTTTCAAGTTTGCTTGGAACCATGGACTCATTTGCAAGAGTACTAGAACATACTATTCATTTTGGAATTGAATCATCCTTTTCAGATGCGATGAAACTATATTTAATTTAATCATCATCATATTTGCGTTTTTTTTGCTGTCTTCAAAACTCCTGTGTCTTTACTTGTTTGAACTAAAAATCTCTTCATGGTTACACTAAAAAATATTATTATTTAATATTTAAGATTCTAAATAAACATAATTAAGCTGCTTACGTAATTTAGATAGTCAATATTTCTAGTAAGAAATATAAATATGATTGTAAACAAATGAATTTCGCACTTAATTGACTTATAAACATTTAAATTTGAAATAACTGTTAAAATATCCACAATTCAATTTCCTTTTATTAAGTTGTTTGGAAAAACAGGGTTTTTTTGACTTTTTTTAAAAAAATATTTACTCACACCTGGGCACCCGCCACGGCACACAGTTTGGACAACACTGCTTTATAGTAATATCACAACACAAATTCAGAATAATATGCCCAAAAATAAGAAGACATAAGAGCTAACAGAAACAGAAGTATAAAAGATGAACCAATTTATTTAGTTCAAAACTCAATCATTGATAACTGTACAAAACGCTACATTTCTTCTGAATATTTAACATTTGAAGTACAGCTCTGTGATTTTCGAGGTCTTATATATTTTCGAACATATATATCAACCAAAACAGATAAATATGCCATTCTAGTTATTTTTCAATGTCCAAATTTGTACCGGTAAAGTGGATAATGTTATAGAAATAATTCCAGAAGAATTGTTTGGAACCTGAGTGAACTAACAATCTTGAAAAGGTAGAAAAATCACTATGGACAATATTTTTACAACTATGAGCTTAGCCAAATACATGAGGAAAAGGAAGATTGTAATAATGGGAACTGAAAGGAAATCTAGAAAATTAGTTCTTGTCGAAATAAAGGAAAAAGCAGTCTAACTGCCTTGAAGTTTATGTTTCACGATGACTTAACGTTGTGCAGCTATTCTGATAAACCTGGAAAATATGTCATTTTGCTAGGTTCACTCACAGTATCAATCAGTATCAATAGGAAACCCGAAATAGTCAATTGTTATAATAAAACCAAATCTGGGGTGGACACTTTGGTTATATTCATCCAAAAGAAGACCTAATCGCTAGCCTATTTTTATATTTTACAATATAATTAACATTACTGCTTACAATGCCTATATTCCTTATATTATAAAATACTCAGAATTCATAATGAAGCATAAATCAAGGTTCGGAAGTGAATTTTCCAAAAAAGTTTATTTGTGAGATGAATAAAAAATTTAAAAAACCCCCCGAAGAAAATATTTTTAAACTATTCAATAAATCTTCGTAAAGAGGAAGATGTTAAATTTGTCAAAGATCTAAAGACAGAAAGTTTGTTATTTGTAAATTTTTGTCAATAAATTTTAAATAATAATATTGCTTTCTTACTGGGATTTAAAAGACCTCAAAAATCGTTTGTATGTAAAAAATATTTCGCAAAAGTGCTAAAAAATTTAACTTATCAGAAGTATAATTGAGATATTTGTAAAAATGGTATCTGTGTGGTTGGGAAGAATATGACGCTAAGTAGTTAAATGAGGAATATCAATTTAAATAATTTGAAAAATTTGTCATAGATTTTATTGTTCAGACGGCGAGAATAGTAAAAGTGATAGAATTTTTTATCTGAATAAGAATTTATCGTTATTATTATTTTTATTGTGATTATTATTTGTCTTAATATTGTAAAAGTATTTTGTTGACAACTGGTAATTATACAAAGTTCATTTATACGAACTTTTATTCTACTAAAAATACATCAATAAATTCGTATAAATGAACTTAATATAGTAGCTAGTTTGAATAATTAAATGTTTAATTTGATAGATTTAAACAAATGAATTAATCTTTAAATAACAGTTCTAATAATTCATAAAAGTTATATTAATTAAATTTATAAAAACTTGTTGGAAATTTGGAAAATAAATATTTTACAAGTTTTAAGATATTTGAGAAAAATTTGTTGAAAAATAATTAAGGTTAAATTGAATAATTTAGTAAAATAGTTTTGAATACAAAACTAATTAATTTGAAAAATTCTATCGTTAAAATTACATGTTCATTAGCAAAAGTATAAATTCCTTCTCTGATTTATGAAATTCATAATTTAATAATTGAAAGAGTTACATCTTATTTTTGGAAAGAGAATCGGAATATTCATAAATTACTTTTCTTTAGATAAATGAACAAGAAAATTGCATCAAACTAAATAATTTGTTTTCAGTTCATATTGGAACAAACCTTCAAGTAATTCTTAAGTGCCTTTCAAAAATATAAAACGTAATTTTATAGAATCTTTTAGAAAATGTAGAAATCACTGAAGTGATAAAATGCGATGCAATATCTGGAAATGAAAATAACGAAACGATTATTATTGGTGTGAAGCTTGAAAATGCAGATGAAATAATTAGTAAATTCATTAATAATTTTATTTACGAAATAATATATATTTCTATGTATCAGGTATTGAGGAAGCAATTGTTGAAAACTTGATCAATGTAGAATATCAAACTTGTAAATGCAATAGAGAAAACAAAGATGAAATGAGTTGGAAAAACGCAATTGAAGAGAAACTAATGATTGCATGTGAAATTAATAAAAACATGATTACACCGGAATATATGAAATGTCTAATAGAAAGTAACACAAATGAATACATAAATACAGATGAAATGGAAATCCTCGGAGCAGTAAATACATCGAATAATAAACTATTGGAAACAAATGAAGCAATTGAGGCAAATATATTAGATTTGCATGGACATTTATTTATGGATGAATTATCAAACCATTTGATACCATTGAGGCAAGCAATTGACAATGGATATGTATTGGCAAAGAAAAAAGATTTGGATTGTGAATTGCATCGAGTATTTGTTGGATCTGTAAAAGTTGGTAAAGACCAAACCGAAATGAGCTTAGAAGAAGCGATAAAAGCGAAAGTTATTGATCAATTAGAAAATGTTTACAGAATCGAAGAAGAAAACATAGAAATACGAATAATGGATGCGATAATGTTGGGAATAATAAATATTGAAAACAAAACTGATGACGAAAAAATCAATTCTAAATCTTTTGCAATTGTACAAAGGAAACCGACTGATCCGGAAATCGAAGAATTATGTGAATATTCATCAAATAAAGAATTGAACATGAAACTATTGTGCAGGGCAATTGAATGTGATTGCATGAATGAATTTCTGATTTACGATGATGTGAAAGAAAGTATTGCGAAAAGCATATTCAACAATCATTTAGAACTAGATCCAATGATTTGTGATGTAGGCGAAGAAAAGCAAAGTATCCTAAAAGGATTCGTAAAGGGCTTGATCGATTATGAAGAAATGAAACGGTTGTTAGAAAATGTGAAAGATTTATTTGTCGGAGAAATATTGGAAACGATTAATGAAGATTCAAATGGAAAAGAAATAATGAAAGAATTGAATAGTGATGAAATGAAAGATCGATATGAGGAAATATTAATAATTGATGAAGAGAATTTCACAATAGAAAGTGTATCAAATATTGATGAAAATGATGAGAATAAGAAATATCGAACAAAGATTAATGTTGGAAAATTATTGAAAAATCTTAATCAATTGAAATGTTTTGATAAATTTAGAATCGACACAATTGAGAATGCAGTAATTGGAAGGAATGAAGATAGGAAGGAAGAGTTCGAAATGACAATATTTGAATCAGTAATGAATGGAACTTTTGATTTGGATGAATTGGAAACATTTGATGAGAAAGAAAAAGAAATGTGTTCAATGATTGAAAGTGTGAAACGAGGACTGATTGATGTGAAAACGGCAGAAAATATTTTGGATTGTTTAGAATCAATGAGCTTTGAAGAACTAATAAAAGCCAAAATATTTGACATTGAAAACAATTGTTTTGATAAAACTTTGTCATTGGAAGAAGCGATTGAAGAAGATTTGTTGAAACCAGAAGTTGTATATATGAATTTATGTGAAGGAAATAAATTAATAAATTTAAGTAAAATGATTGAATGTGGAATGTTGAATGCTTCAGAAAACGAAGTGAAGATCGAGAAAAGAAATGGCGAAATAGTTGAAATGAAATTGAATGAAGCACTGAAGGAAGAAAACGGAATATTGTCATGTGCTATCAATAGTGAAGAAATAAAAAAGCAATTTCCAAGACAATTGAAAGACTTGTTAGCAAATGAAGAAGTCAATAAAGAGAATGACATAATAATATTTCCTGAAACAAGAATAAAACCAATGCTGATAAATGATGGATTAAAGAACGGTTTGTTGAATGAAGAATCAATGGTGAAATTAATTGAATATAATTTGGAAAGCGGAGTAAATTCAATGGAATATTGCGGGGATGCAGAAATTGCAGATCTCATCAATGATTTGAATGAATTATCAATGATATTACCTGAATTATTAATGAGTTTGAAAAATGGAGAAAATGAAGATGGGACGGAAGTAAATGATAAATAAATGATAAATATAATTTAATAATAATAATTGAACATAGATATTAGAAACATATGTGAAATCAAGAATAGATGAAAAAGTGAATTTATTTGATCGGATCAATGCATGTCTGTGTGATGATGTGGATAATGGAAATGTTGATGATGTGAGACCCGATGTGAAGGAGTTAAAGGCGAAATCTGATAAAGTTAAATCTTTATTAGCGCAGGTTTGTTTAATAATCATTATTTCTTTATAATATTTTAAAAGTATTTATTAAACTTTGTTATTTTTTATTTCTAATTATTTAATATCTTATCTTTAATTATTTCTTTGCCAACGAATATTAACATAGTGTTTAAATTATTAATTGTTTGTTTATTTGTGAATGCAAGGCGCTTTTCTGTTGCTGTATTTTTTAGTTAAATCCCTTTTGGAGACAATTTGCTAATATTATTTGCATTTTCCAATTAGTTTTTAATAATTTTTTTTTCTATTTAAACTTTAGTTTTGTCATATTTTTTGACAATCATAATATTTTGTTTAATAGATTTTATGTTCTTTCATCCATATGATGTTCTTTTTTGATTTTTATCTATTTCGAAAAAATGTAACTGATTTGATTCGTATTTCACGAGTATGTTTTAAATAATTTTTATTCACTTATCTGAATTCCGCATATCGATATTCATCTAAATATTTCATTTATTAATTTGAAATGAAAACATCGTTAATTTTATATCTTTCAAGTATTAATTATAAGATAAGCCAATGTAACATTCTTTTCGCAATATATTTCGACAGGTTTCCTGTCATCATCAGGTAGAATATAATAACTAAATAAATTTAGCATTTAACTTATTTATTAATTTTTTTAATTATATAAAAAAAATTTTATTTAATAAAATCATTTCATTACTTTTAAAAATTATAATAAAAATAATATATTATTTTTAAAATTTTAGCATTTATAATTGTATTTAATAATTTGAAATTTTTTATTAATTATTTAATTTTAAAAACAACAATCAATACATGAAATATACAAAAAATTATTTAAAAACATGTAAAACACAAGTATTCACTGCATTCTTCAGATTAATTTTAGGATTCAATGACTTTATCAACAACACTTCACAAATTACAATTTCCCAATAATTATCGAAATTGTTTAACAAAATCTTAAAATCAGACACACCTATTTTACTCTTACAGCCCTTACTGTACTCAAAATTGTTGATCAAAGCCTTCGGTCTATAAATCTTTCGAATTCGAATACAGAGATGACGGGAAGTCTCTCCAATGCATGTGGCATTACACCCATCACATCTAAACTGATAAACGAGATCGGAACATAATTCTACCGGAGATTTAGACTTATTTATAAAAATTTTGCGTACTTTCCATAAAGTTGATACTATCCTATAATTTAAATTCCTTAACTGCTTTCTTATCTTCACTTTATAATCCTCAAAACATTCTGAGTACGGCAATACTAACACAAATTTAGTCTCATCATTAATGCTGACACTATTTAATTTATTTAACTCATCAGACTCACATACCTCTACAAAATCACACCCAGATTTTCTCAAACTTGGATCCTTAGGATTTTATTTAAATTTGTCAACAGTCTCTTTTACCATATTCAATAAAAAAGAATTTTGAATAACCGTTCTTCATTAACAATTCAACCAATTTGTCAACACTTTTCACTGAATTTACAAAAGTAGAAGACAAAGACCATGAACGATAAATCAACCCCTTCACCATATTTCTTTTATACTTGAATTCACAAAAACTTTCGGATAAAGTATAGAGACCAGTATCAGTTGGTTTTCTATAAATCTCAGTCTCATAGTATTTCTATTTGCGTTCTATTAATAGATCCAAGAAAGCAAGTAATGATTTTTTCCCCGTTTCACATGTGAATACAATATTTTATGTAGACTATTCATATAATGCAAAAACGGATCAACGTACCTCTGATTTTCAAATATAATTAAAATATCATCCACATACCGTTTATAAACAGTGGATTTCATACATTTGAAAAATACAATTTTCTTATCTAAGCTTGCTAAAAAGATTGAAGCCATCGTTGGATGCTAAAGGAGAACCCATAGCAACTCCGTCTATTTGTTGATAGCATTTATTATTGAAAAGAAAATTGATTTTTGAAGTAGCAAATTCAAGATGTTCACGAAATACCCTTCCATCCAAAATATGATGTTTAGAAATGATTTCATTCCATAACAAGCAACATAATTCAATTGTTACAACCAATGGTACATTAGTAAACAGACTACAAACATCAAACGAAACCATAATTTCATCCACACTTTGTCTATCATATTGTGCAATGCAGAAACAAATTCAAAACTATCTTTACATTCGAATTCTGATCATATTAATGGTTTTTAATAATTCATCCAAAATTTTGGCTATTTTATACTGGGCAGTGCCAATCATGAATAAAGCAGGTCTCATAGGCAAAGCCATCTTTATGGATTTTTGGAAGCCCATACATTTTTGCTTGTTGTGATCATATTTTGAGCGAATAGATATAAACAACTCTTCATCCATTATTTTTAATAAATTTATTCCTTATCCTTAATTTATATAGTTATTATATCTACTTGAAAAACTGTCGAAATATATCGTGAAAAGAATGTTTGATTGGCGTTTTCTTATAATTAAATCATTGCCATGTATGTTTAACTATTTATTTAAATATTAAGTTTACATTTTTCGAATTGCAATTGGTGATTGTTTGATTATTTTTAAAATTTTTTAATGATTTGCTTAAACTCAGAATACTTATTATTGTAAATTATTATTAGAACTTTTTTCTATATTCACTTCTGATTTCTTTTCAATTGACATCGTATTTATTAAAAAATGTTGACTACTTACTGATTCATTGTCAAAATGTTCTAACAAATACAATATAAAGTAAGTTAGATTGTTTAAATTGAGTTTATTAAGTTAATGAATAAATATTATTAATAAAAAAATGAATTAAATTAAATTTTTAGATAATGTACATAAGAAATTAGGTATAGATTATTTTTGTGCCCATTTAAACGTATCAGCATATTCTTATTTTATCTATATCTTTATTTTAAAAATATGAAGTTTTTTTCTAAGGTGGTTGTACCGATATAGCTTAGGATGACTGGGCAAGTATATAAGCATGAAGCCAGTTTACATTATGTTCATGAACAGTTAAGGTTCAGTCAATCTATAAGTAAAGGGAAGTTTGTGTTTTGTATTTTGTCTACAAATAAGGCTAAGACCGTTATATCATCGGTAATTTTGGAAACTTCTTAAAAAGTCAATTTCTAATATTTCTATTTTTTACTTGTAAAAGTAACTTTTGTGCAACGTTTCTGCATTAAATTACTTCGTACGAAAACAATAAAAACTAATAAGGTTAATAAATTTTCAATTGAAATATAATTTCCAAGAAATCTTTCTAGACAATATTTATCATTATTTGTAATTATTTTTCAAATAAAATTTCACAAATAATTCATCTATATATTTAGATAAGTGATCAAAGAAATTGTGACAAACTCCAAAATTGGTTTGCTATTCATATCGGAACAAACTTTCAAGTTTTTATAAAATGCTTTTAAATGCAATGAAACGTATTTTTGTAGAATCTTTTAGAAAATGTAGAAATCACTGAAGTGATAAAATGCGATGCACTATCTGGAAATGAAAATAACGAAACGATTATTATTGGTGTGAAACTTGAAAATGCAGATGAAATTCTTAGTAAATTCATTAATAATTTTATTTACGAAATAATATATATTTCTATGTATCAGGTATTGAGGAAGCAATTGTTGAAAACTTGATCAATGTAGAATATCAAACTTGTAAATGCAATAGAGAAAACAAAGATGAAATGAGTTGGAAAAACGCAATCGAAGAGAAACTAATGATTGCATGTGAAATTAATAAAAACATGATTACACCGGAATATATGAAATGTCTAATAGAAAGTAACACAAATGAATACATAAATACAGATGAAATGGAAATCCTCGGAGCAGTAAATACATCGAATAATAAACTATTGGAAACAAATGAAGCAATTGAGGCAAATATATTAGATTTGCATGGACATTTATTTATGGATGAATTATCAAACCATTTGATACCATTGAGGCAAGCAATTGACAATGGATATGTATTGGCAAAGAAAAAAGATTTGGATTGTGAATTGCATCGAGTATTTGTTGGATCTGTAAAAGTTGGTAAAGACCAAACCGAAATGAGCTTAGAAGAAGCGATAAAAGCGAAAGTTATTGATCAATTAGAAAATGTTTACAGAATCGAAGAAGAAAACATAGAAATACGAATAATGGATGCGATAATGTTGGGAATAATAAATATTGAAAACAAAACTGATGACGAAGAAATCAATCCTAAATCTTTTGCAATTGTACAAAGGAAACCGACTGATCCGGAAATAGAAGAATTATGTGAATATTCATCAAATAAAGAATTGAACATGAAAATATTGTGCAGGGCAATTGAATGTGATTGCATGAATGAATTTCTGATTTACGATGATGTGAAAGAAAGTATTGCGAAAAGCATATTCAACAATCATTTAGAACTAGATCCAATGATTTGTGATGTAGGCGAAGAAAAGCAAAGTATCCTAAAAGGATTCGTAAAGGGCTTGATCGATTATGAAGAAATGAAACGGTTGTTAGAAAATGTGAAAGATTTATTTGTCGGAGAAATATTGGAAACGATTAATGAAGATTCAAATGGAAAAGAAATAATGGAAGCATTGAATAGTGATGAAATGAAAGATCGATATGAGGAAATGTTAATAATTGATGAAGAGAATTTCACAATAGAAAGTGTATCAAATATTGATGAAAATGATGAGAATAAGAAATATCGAACAAAGATTAATGTTGAAAAATTATTGAAAAATCTTAATCAATTGAAATGTTTTGATAAACTTGGAATCGACACAATTGAGAATGCAGTAATTGGAAGGAATGAAGATAGAAAGGAAGAGTTCGAAATGACAATATTTGAATCAGTAATGAATGGAACTTTTGATTTGGATGAATTGGAAACATTTGATGAGAAAGAAAAAGAAATGTGTTCAATGATTGAAAGTGTGAAACGAGGACTGATTGATGTGAAAACGGCAGAAAATATTTTGGATTGTTTAGAATCAATGAGCTTTGAAGAACTAATAATAGCTAAAATATTTGACATTGAAAATAATTGTTTTGATAAAACTTTGTCATTGGAAGAAGCGATTGAAGAAGATTTGTTGAAACCAGAAGTTGTATATATGAATTTATGTGAAGGAAATAAATTAATAAATTTAAGTAAAATGATTGAATGTGGAATGTTGAATGCTTCGGAAAATGAAGTGAAGATCGAGAAAAGAAATGGCGAAATAGTTGAAATGAAATTGAATGAAGCACTGAAGGAAGAAAACGGAATATTGTCATGTGCTATCAATAGTGAAGAAATAAAAAAGCAATTTCCAAGACAATTGAAAGACTTGTTAGCAAATGAAGAAGTCAATAAAGAGAATGACATAATTATATTTCCTGAAACAAGAATAAAACCAATGCTGATAAATGATGGATTAAAGAACGGTTTGTTGAATGAAGAATCAATGGTGAAATTCTTTGAATATAATTTGGAAAGCGGAGTAAATTCAATGGAATATTGCGGGGAGCCAGAAATTGCAGATCTCATCAATGATTTGAATGAATTATCAATGATATTACCTGAATTATTAATGAGTTTGAAAAATGGAGAAAATGAAGATGGGATGGAAGTAAATGATAAATAAATGATAAATATAATTTAATAATAATAATTGAACATAGATATTAGAAACATATGTGAAATCAAGAATAGATGAAAAAGTGAATTTATTTGATCGGATCAATGCATGTCTGTGTGATGATGTGGATAATGGAAATGTTGATGATGTGAGACCCGATGTGAAGGAGTTAAAGGCGAAATCTGATAAAGTTAAATCTTTATTAGCGCAGGTTTGTTTAATAATCATTATTTCTTTATAATATTTTAAAAGTATTTATTAAACTTTGTTATTTTTTATTTCTAATTATTTAATATCTTATCTTTAATTATTTCTTTGCCAACGAATATTAATATAGTGTTTAAATTATTAATTGTTTGTTTATTTGTGAATGCAAGGCGCTTTTCTGTTGCTGTATTTTTTAGTTAAATCCCTTTTGGAGACAATTTGCTAATATTATTTGCGTTTTCCAATTGGTTTTTAATAATTTTTTTTTCAATTTAAACTTTAGTTTTGTCATATTTTTTAACAATCATAATATTTTGTTTAATAGATTTTATGTTCTTTCATCCATATGATGTTCTTTTTTGATTTTTATCTATTTTGAAAAATATATACTGATTTGAATCGTATGTTCAAAAATTTTTATTTTTTATTTGAAATGAAAAGATCGTTAATTTTATATCTTTTAAATATTAAGTTTAAATTTTTCGAATTGAAATTTGGTGATTGTTTGATTTTTTTATAAATTTTTTGATGAGTTGCTTAAACTCAGAATATTTTTTAATGTAAATTATTATAAGAACTTTTTTCAATTTTCACCTCTGATTTCTTTTCAATTGACATCGTATTTATTAAAAAATGTTGACTATTTATTGATTAATTGGCAAAATTTTCTAACAAATACAATGTTAAGTAACTTAGATTGTTTAAATTGAGTTTATTAAGTTAATGAATAAATATTGTTTATTTATAAAAATGAATTTAATTTAATTTTCAGTTAATGTACCTAGGAAATAAGGTATAGGCAGGCCCGGCTTTACCAATGAAGCAGAAGATGCAAAGCATCGCGGCCCTACACGAACAAAGGGCGCTAAAATCCAAAATTTAACTGAAATTATTTATTTTTCAAATTTAAATTTTTTTTCAAATTTAATTTTTTTTTGAATGACAGATGAAAAGTAGGCGATTTTTTATTACAGATTTCCAAAAAAAGTTTTTGGTTTTTTTCTTTAATTGTAAGTACTTGTTTTCAGTTTTTTATGTGTTCCAGTCATGTTTGGACATTGTTAATATTTTCAATTTTTATTGAAGAACAATTTTTGTGAATGTAAAAATTATATATTTGTTGTTTGAAATATTTAATAACAAAGTTTAAAAAGTGTAATTTTTTGAATAACAAAATTTTTGTGAATGTAAGTATATTATAGTGATTTTTTTATTTTTACTTATTATTTTGTCAATAAAGTATCTTTATTATTAATTGAGGAATGGTGAAAGTAAGTATCACTAATAGTACTAATTTTTTTAATGCTTCCACAAAAGTTGGGATGTTTTAAATCAATATAGCAAATTAACGCTTAAACCTTTATCGGATACACGATGGGAATCAAGAATTGATGCTCTTAGTTCATTAAAAAACAATATTGGTGATTATTTAGAAGATTTACTTGCCGTCCATGATAATGACAGAAATGACAACAACACAAAATCTGAAGCTAAATCTTTGGCACTGAAGCTTGACTACGAATTTGTTTGTTCGCTAATAATTTGGTACGACATTCTAAGCAGGATTAATGTTGTGAGCAAGATGCTTCAATCTTCAAGTACCAACCTAAATGAATCAACAAATAGTTTAAATAATTTAATAACTTTTTTTAAAGAATTTCGTTTAGATGAAAATTTTAATAATATACTTAAAAAAGCTACAATTTTGGCACATGATATTGACATAGCTCCTCAATTTAAAGAAAATTCATTACGTAGGCGTAAAAAACGTATGTTTAAAAACGAATGTCGAGATGAAAGACCGACAGACCTGGAAAAAAACTATAAAATTTCACTTTTTCTTCCAATTGTTGACAGTGCAATTAACTCAATAGTCGAAAGATTTGAACTTATGAATAGTCATGCCGAAAAGTTTCAATTTCTCATAAATTTTAATGAAATTTATAATTTGGATAATGAGATACTAAGAAATAAATGTACAGATTTACATAAAGATTAAGATATTGATATAAGTTCTTCAGAATTATGTAACGAACTGTGTATATTTAAAGACACCATAACTCAACTTAATAGTTTTTATCCATTAGATATATTGCAGTATATTTATTCAAATGATTTATTTGATATATTCCCAAATATAGTTGTATCTTTGAGAATATTATTAACACTACCAGTCTCAGTAGCAGCTGGCGAAAAATCATTTTCCAGACTTAAACTAATTAAGAATTATTTACGCTCAACCATTTCTCAAGAAAAATTAGTTGGCCTGTCTCTGATTGCTATTGAAAGCGATATCTGTGACAAAATCAAAATTAATGATGCATTGGATGAATTTGTTTCCATAAAAGCAAGAAAAATAAAATTTTAAATGAAACATTGTGGTTTTCTAATTTATATATATAAGATTTCTGTTTATTTTTTTTATGAATTAATGTTTAATTATACAGTAAATCTTTTTAATAATAAAATTATAATACTTTACTGTGAAATTTGAGTTTTATTTCTGACATAATTTCCTATAAAAAGCGCTTAGCAGAAAGTTGCATCGGGGCGCCAGCACCGCTAGAACCGGGCCTGGGTATAGGTAATTTTTTTATTGGCCAGTAGTTCTTTTATATATCCTAAATAAGAATACATATACATTTTTCTAGTGCCCAGTTAAACATATCAGCATATTCTTTTTCATTTACATATATTAGTTTTAATTTTTAAAAAACTGGTAAGTTTTTCCATCTCTACCGCGCGACTAAGTGTTTGAGGCCAAAATGTTCCATACTTGACAATATTGATGTTATGATTTTGATGAATAAATCTTTAATTAAATTCAATGACATTTTAATGCGATCATAGTTTGATTTAATTGATGCATTAATCATATTCATGACTGTATAATGATTCTGAATTGATTTAGTCTTTTTTTGCTTCTGTTTCACATTAGGTTTTGGAAAGCACTTTAAACAAAACGATTCGATATTTGACTCGTTGTGAATCAGACCATTAACCAGTTTGTCACTGACAGATTTAATGATGTCTTTAATATTACCTATAGCCTACTGTGTCAGTTCTTGAGCATTGCTGTGTGATTGAAAAATAAAACTTCCTTATTGAAAATTCGACATCGTTTGCAGAAGATTCCACCGTAGTCAGAACATTTGTATGTTCTGACTTCATCGTTGGTACAAAGCATGGATTTTGTATCAATATCTTCTAATTCTAATTTGTGTTTGGAGTCTAGTTATAAGCAAAGATGATTCAGAGTTAACGGCTGAGAATTTGAAAGAACGGTTGTAAATTCACATTTCAGATACTTCATTTGACTGTAATTAACTCTCTATACCAATAAATTATATGAGAGCCCAGGTCGTCAACTGGCCACATTTCCAAAAAACGCCGTAAATATAGTCGTTTGCAAAACGTTGCTATGTTAGTTAACATCAGATATGCGCTTACAGCTTGCGACTATTTTTATTGTGTAAAATTTAATTTTTAATATATATTGCTACTTATATTAGTGCGTGTGTTGATAAGTAATAATCTGTAGTACCCAGTAAAGTCACCTCTAAAAATTGTGACGGGACAGCTGGGGTGATTGTGTGAGATACAACAATTGATAAGAAAAATTATGATTAACGTAAATTTATTTAATTAAAAAACAAAAACTGATAACTTATACATCTTCTTAAATTCATAATATTTTGTAATCCACCATAAAAAATTCGAAAATTACATATAACTTCAGAATTTGTTCATTAGTTATTATTTCTATTTATTTTTTTCTATTCGTCAATTTTTTATTTGTTTTGTATTTTTGTAATTCCCTATCGTAATAATTTACTATAAAGAATTACACTATATAGTTTTATTATATTTTTATACAATATACATAATAATAATCAAAATAACAATACATTACATATCCTAATTACAATTAAAAAAAATTAACACCACTATTAAATTAACACTACACTACTTATTAAAATAATTCTAAAATTGACCTACTTTTTAAATATCTATATCTCTTAAAAATATGAAGTTTATTTCTAAAGTGGTTCCACCGATATAGCTTCGGATGACTGGGCAAGTATATAAATATGAAGCCAATTTACATTATGTTCATGAACAGTTAAGGTGCAGTAAAACAATAAGTAAATGGAAGTTTGAAGATTTTCATAACATTTACAATATCAGCAAAAGATAAAAAGAGAACAAGATGATGGTGAATTTAAAAGTAAATCGACTTAATCCAATGTATGTATAAATTCAACAGTTTTTCCAGTGTGTTTAAAAGGCCGTGTTAATAATAATCAGTTAATAATATACTAATATTTATTTTTAATACAAATACAAATTATTGCCTAAATCTGGTATTATTAAAACACCCGATTTAAATGGCGAATTAATTAATTAAATTAATAATGCTAATTATGCGTGCCAGCATTTATACTTATTATACTTTTACTTATAATACAATATATATTTTATTTATAAATTAATTATTTAAATATCCCTAACAGGTCGTAAAAATATTTCAAACAATAAATAATCAATTAGTTAAACATCATTTTTATATAGACCACAATTTTACTAAACAATTATCCGAAGTAAGAAAAAGGTAGTTAAAAAACTGCAAAGTAAAAGAAATCTCACAAAATTTTCATTTTCCAAATGGAAAAAAATCATTAAGCAACACAACTATTTTGTGGCCACTAAAAAATATTGTTAAACTAGAAACGTCATTTATAGATGGTGAATATATGAACAATATTTTATTAAAATACCGAAAGATCTTTTCTGTGATTTTACAAAGAAATCAGAAATGATTACAAAAAAATAAAAATACGTTATTATCGACTAAGCTGTAAGGAACAAACTTTTACGAATGGTGCAAAATATAAAAAGTTAGCACGAAAACGATCTAATTTCGGCATCGAGAATCCCAATAGCATGTGAAGAATCATACTTGGTACGTTCAATATGAACCCAGACTAGATGCTAAAAGAAGGGATGTAGGCTTTATTTTTTAAAAAAAGATCCATTGATGTCCATACCTTCTTATAAACAATTCAAAAGATCCAAAACGGCAATTTAGAAGAAAATATATGGCTTTGAATTTTCAAGAAAAGTTCAAATTCATATTACAAATTTGGAGAAATTCCCTCACAGATGTTTCTTCTTATGTCTGAATAAATAAAAGTCGCTGAGCGCAAGATCAGGACGGTAGGGAGGGTGATCTAAAAAAATAAATCTATTTGTCTCAATTATTGTCATTGTTTCCGCATTTTTGTGGATTTGGGAGTTGTCTTGAAGGGGCCAAAGAGAAGACCTAGTGGCTTTAGATGATTACGTCTGTATGTGCCCACGAGTTTGTTGTAGTTGCTTTAAATAATATGCAGACCTTTTCAGAAAAATACGTACAGGTCATGTAACTTTGACCTTGAAAAATTGTCAACATCAATGAATTTCGATGACATGTTCCATATATTATGTTCCTAGAACTCGTTTCTCAAGGGAATATTTATTCGCTGGACTCACGCTTTGTCTCAGAAACATACTGGGATAAAGGAGTTTCACCAACAGTATTGATATTTCCGAGGAATTGGTCACCATGTTCTTCAAAAGTGAGAAGGTTAACCTTTGCAGTATTACTTCATGTTTTCACGTTTTCAAAGAAAAGAAAACGTAGGAAAAACTTGGATGCTCAATTTTCCTAAGCCAGATTCATTAAGAATGACAGCACACCTCCGGTACTGACATTCAACCGCTGCAAGATATTCTTGATAGTAATTCGCCGTTCTTTTACAATTTGGAAACATTCCTTTCTTTTGAAGTCAGAACACTGACTGGTGATCATGCTTGAACTGACGAATCCAATCGAAGATTGTATTACGAGAGGAGCATATTATCTCCATAAGTTGTTTGAAACAAATTTCATATTAGCTAACTGTTATCGTCAAGCAAAACCAAGAATTTCATCACACTTTGATACTGACAGGATGTTAAATGATTTAAAAATTAATTGAAAATATACTCTACCACACCGCTATGCAGGTGAACAAGGTATATTTTTATAATCACATATAATATATTATGATTCTTTCTTATGAGTAAACGCACTAAGTATGTCAATATGTAAACTATCAATGACCTCAAAAAGAATAATTAGACAAACCGCCAATTGCAAGAAAAACGAGTCGAAAAATCGAATAAACGGTTACCAATTTCTTGACATTAAAAAAATGAATATTAACGAACTTATATTTATTGAGACAGTTCGGACACTGACCAAGAAAAATACAAGAATCGAAATTCGTTTCTTCATTTTAAGAACATATTTTGCATGATGCAGTTTATTTTCACTATATAATTCATAAATATTTACTTTGTTTATAAACCTTTCGATAAAATATAATGGTAGTGATAGAGTGGGTTATACAAATTATATACAAATAAGGCTAAGTGGCTTTTGCAGGTAAAAGAGGTCACAAAAAGTACAACTTTACTTCCACATTTGCTTATAAAATAAGCCTTATTTACGTTTCTGCATTAACCTACTCCGAAACAAAACGGTTAATAAATTTTTAAATTGAAATATAATTTCCAAGAAATCTTTCTAGACAATATTTATCATTATTTGTAATTATTTTTCAAATAAAATTTCACAAATAATTCATCTATATATTTAGATAAGTGATCAAAGAAATTGTGACAAACTCCAAAATTGGTTTGCTATTCATATCGGAACAAACTTTCAAGTTTTTATAAAATGCTTTTAAATGCAATGAAACGTATTTTTGTAGAATCTTTTAGAAAATGTAGAAATCACTGAAGTGATAAAATGCGATGCAATATCTGGAAATGAAAATAACGAAACGATTATTATTGGTGTGAAACTTGAAAATGCAGATGAAATAATTAGTAAATTCATTAATAATTTTATTTACGAAATAATATATATTTCTATGTATCAGGTATTGAGGAAGCAATTGTTGAAAACTTGATCAATGTAGAATATCAAACTTGTAAATGCAATAGAGAAAACAAAGATGAAATGAGTTGGAAAAACGCAATCGAAGAGAAACTAATGATTGCATGTGAAATTAATAAAAACATGATTACACCGGAATATATGAAATGTCTAAGAGAAAGTAACACAAATGAATACATAAATACAGATGAAATGGAAATCCTCGGAGCAGTAAATACATCGAATAATAAACTATTGGAAACAAATGAAGCAATTGAGGCAAATATATTAGATTTGCATGGACATTTATTTATGGATGAATTATCAAACCATTTGATACCATTGAGGCAAGCAATTGACAATGGATATGTATTGGCAAAGAAAAAAGATTTGGATTGTGAATTGCATCGAGTATTTGTTGGATCTGTAAAAGTTGGTAAAGACCAAATCGAAATGAGCTTAGAAGAAGCGATAAAAGCGAAAGTTATTGATCAATTAGAAAATGTTTACAGAATCGAAGAAGAAAACATAGAAATACGAATAATGGATGCGATAATGTTGGGAATAATAAATATTGAAAACAAAACTGATGACAAAGAAATAAATCCTAAATCTTTTGCAATTGTACAAAGGAAACCGACTGATCCGGAAATCGAAGAATTATGTGAATATTCATCAAATAAAGAATTGAACATGAAACTATTGTGCAGGGCAATTGAATGTGATTGCATGAATGAATTTCTGATTTACGATGATGTGAAAGAAAGTATTGCGAAAAGTATATTCAACAATCATTTAGAACTAGATCCAATGATTTGTGATGTAGGCAAAGAAAAGCAAAGTATCCTAAAAGGATTCGTAAAGGGCTTGATCGATTATGAAGAAATGAAACGGTTGTTAGAAAATGTGAAAGATTTATTTGTAGGAGAAATATTAGAAACGATTAATAAAGATTCAAATGGAAAAGAAATAATGGAAGCATTGAATAGTGATGAAATGAAAGATCGATATAAAGAAATATTAATAATTGATGAAGAGAATTTCACAATAGAAAGTGTATCAAATATTGATGAAAATGATGAGAATAAGAAATATCGAACAAAGATTAATGTTGGAAAATTATTGAAAAATCTTAATCAATTGAAATGTTTTGATAAACTTGGAATCGACACAATTGAGAATGCAGTAATTGGAAGGAATGAAGATAGAAAGGAAGAGTTCGAAATGACAATATTTGAATCAGTAATGAATGGAACTTTTGATTTGGATGAATTGGAAACATTTGATGAGAAAGAAAAAGAAATGTGTTCAATGATTGAAAGTGTGAAACGAGGACTGATTGATGTTAAAACGGCAGAAAATATTTTGGATTGTTTAGAATCAATGAGCTTTGAAGAACTAATAAAAGCCAAAATATTTGACATTGAAAACAATTGTTTTGATAAAACTTTGTCATTGGAAGAAGCGATTGAAGAAGATTTGTTGAAACCAGAAGTTGTATATATGAATTTATGTGAAGGAAATAAATTAATAAATTTAAGTAAAATGATTGAATGTGGAATGTTGAATGCTTCAGAAAACGAAGTGAAGATTGAGAAAAGAAATGGCGAAATAGTTGAAATGAAATTGAATGAAGCACTGAAGGAAGAAAACGGAATATTGTCATGTGCTATCAATAGTGAAGAAATAAAAAAGCAATTTCCAAGACAATTGAAAGACTTGTTAGCAAATGAAGAAGTCAATAAAGAGAATGACATAATAATATTTCCTGAAACAAGAATAAAACCAATGCTGATAAATGATGGATTAAAGAACGGTTTGTTGAATGAAGAATCAATGGTGAAATTCTTTGAATATAATTTGGAAAGCGGAGTAAATTCAATGGAATATTGCGGGGAGCCAGAAATTGCAGATCTCATCAATGATTTGAATGAATTATCAATGATATTACCTGAATTATTAATGAGTTTGAAAAATGGAGAAAATGAAGATGGGATGGAAGTAAATGATAAATAAATGATAAATATAATTTAATAATAATAATTGAACATAGATATTAGAAACATATGTGAAATCAAGAATAGATGAAAAAGTGAATTTATTTGATCGGATCAATGCATGTCTGTGTGATGATGTGGATAATGGAAATGTTGATGATGTGAGACCCGATGTGAAGGAGTTAAAGGCGAAATCTGATAAAGTTAAATCTTTATTAGCGCAGGTTTGTTTAATAATCATTATTTCTTTATAATATTTTAAAGGTATTTATTACACTTTTTGTTATTTTTTATTTCTAATTATTTAATATCTTATCTTTAATTATTTCTTTGCCAACGAATATTAATATAGTGTTTAAATTATTAATTGTTTGTTTATTTGTGAATGCAAGGCGCTTTTCTGTTGCTGTATTTTTTAGTTAAATCCCTTTTGGAGACAATTTGCTAATATTATTTGCGTTTTCCAATTGGTTTTTAATAATTTTTTTTTCAATTTAAACTTTAGTTTTGTCATATTTTTTAACAATCATAATATTTTGTTTAATAGATTTTATGTTCTTTCATCCATATGATGTTCTTTTTTGATTTTTATCTATTTCGAAAAAATGTAACTGATTTGATTCGTATTTCACGAGTATGTTTTAAATAATTTTTATTCACTTATCTGAATTCCGCATATCGATATTCATCTAAATATTTCATTTATTAATTTGAAATGAAAACATCGTTAATTTTATATCTTTCAAGTATTAATTATAAGATAAGCCAATGTAACATTCTTTTCGCAATATATTTCGACAGGTTTCCTGTCATCATCAGGTAGAATATAATAACTAAATAAATTTAGCATTTAACTTATTTATTAATTTTTTTAATTATATAAAAAAAATTTTATTTAATAAAATCATTTCATTACTTTTAAAAATTATAATAAAAATAATATATTATTTTTAAAATTTTAGCATTTATAATTGTATTTAATAATTTGAAATTTTTTATTAATTATTTAATTTTAAAAACAACAATCAATACATGAAATATACAAAAAATTATTTAAAAACATGTAAAACACAAGTATTCACTGCATTCTTCAGATTAATTTTAGGATTCAATGACTTTATCAACAACACTTCACAAATTACAATTTCCCAATAATTATCGAAATTGTTTAACAAAATCTTAAAATCAGACACACCTATTTTACTCTTACAGCCCTTACTGTACTCAAAATTGTTGATCAAAGCCTTCGGTCTATAAATCTTTCGAATTCGAATACAGAGATGACGGGAAGTCTCTCCAATGCATGTGGCATTACACCCATCACATCTAAACTGATAAACGAGATCGGAACATAATTCTACCGGAGATTTAGACTTATTTATAAAAATTTTGCGTACTTTCCATAAAGTTGATACTATCCTATAATTTAAATTCCTTAACTGCTTTCTTATCTTCACTTTATAATCCTCAAAACATTCTGAGTACGGCAATACTAACACAAATTTAGTCTCATCATTAATGCTGACACTATTTAATTTATTTAACTCATCAGACTCACATACCTCTACAAAATCACACCCAGATTTTCTCAAACTTGGATCCTTAGGATTTTATTTAAATTGTCAACAGTCTCTTTTACCATATTCAAAAAAAAAGAATTTTGAATAACCGTTCTTCATTAACAATTCAAATAATTTGTCAACACTTTTCACTGAATTTACAAAATTAGAAGACAAAGACCATGAACGATAAATCAACCCCTTCACCATATTTCTTTTATACTTGAATTCACAAAAACTTTCGGATGAAGTATAGAGACCAGTATCAGTTGGTTTTCTATAAATCTCAGTCTCATAGTATTTCTATTGCGTTCTATTAACAGATCCAAGAAAGCAAGTGAGGATATTTTCTCCGTTTCACACGTGAATACAATATTTTATGTAGACTATTCATATAATGCAAAAACGGATCAACGTACCTCTGTTTTTCAAATATAATTAAAATATCGTCCACATACCGTTTATAAACAGTGGATTTCATACATTTGAAAAATACAATTTTCTTATCTAAGCTTGCTAAAAAGATTGAAGCCATCGTTGGATGCTAACGGAGAACCCATAGCAACTCCGTCTATTTGTTGATAGCATTTATTATTGAAAAGAAAATTGATTTTTGAAGTAGCAAATTCAAGATGTTCACGAAATACCCTTCCATCCAAAATATGATGTTTAGAAATGCTTTCATTCCATAACAAGCAACATAATTCAATTGTTACAACCAATGGTACATTAGTAAACAGACTACAAACATCAAACGAAACCATAATTTCATCCACACTTTGTCTATCATATTGTGCAATGCAGAAACAAATTCAAAACTATCTTTACATTCGAATTCTGATCATATTAATGGTTTTAATAATTCATCCAAAATTTTGGCTATTTTATACTGGGCAGTGCCAATCATGAATAAAGCAGGTCTCATAGGCAAAGCCATCTTTATGGATTTTTGGAAGCCCATACATTTTTGCTTGTTGTGATCATATTTTGAGCGAATAGATATAAACAACTCTTCATCCATTATTTTTAATAAATTTATTCCTTATCCTTAATTTATATAGTTATTATATCTACTTGAAAAACTGTCGAAATATATCGTGAAAAGAATGTTTGATTGGCGTTTTCTTATGATTTAATCATTGCCATGTATTTGTTTAAATATTAAGTTTACATTTTTCGAATTGCAATTGGTGATTGTTTGATTTTTTTTAAACTTTTTTAATGATTTGCTTAAACTCAGAATACTTATTATTGTAAATTATTATTAGAACTTTTTTCAATATTCACTTCAGATTTCTTTTCAATTGACATCGTATTTATTAAAAATTGTTGACTACTTACTGATTCATTGTCAAAATGTTCTAACAAATACAATATAAAGTAAGTTAGATTGTTTAAATTGAGTTTATTAAGTTAATGAATAAATATTATTAATAAAAAAATGAATTAAATTAAATATTTAGATAATGTACATAAGAAATTAGGTATAGGTTATTTTTGTCCCAATTTAAACGTATCATCATTTTCTTATTTTAATTGCATACACCAAAGTGCCTTTGATTATCGTTGATGAGACATTCATTTAGCAATGTCAATTGAGCTTTGTTTGGTTTAATTATATTTTAAGTTTTTTATGTTAAATTAATGAAAAAAGAAGGAAGATATTTATTTATTTAAATATACATTAAATTTTTCATAGTTCACCAAAAATATCCAGTTTCTTCATGCATTTAGGGAAGAATCTTTTAATATGATTATATGATTTTTGAAATTTATATGATCTGGTTTTTAAGTTCCTTATTAACTGCTTGGGATATTGCAGTAAATGAGTCATTGAAAGTAAATCTGTCTGCTAAATCCATCAACTGAAAAAACTTTAGTCCTTACCCCATTTTTCATTTCGCTAAACATATTTTCGATGGGGTCAAAAATGGATTATATGGCAAATTTTCAATTTGATTATTCAATGAAGATATATTATTGTGGATGGATGCATTTTTGTGGATCAAAATAAATCCAGAGCCATCGTTTCACAATCAATTTGGTTATAAATGACTGATATAATTCCTTTTAAAAGAGCCAATAATAATTTGTGAAAGGATTGACTCATCTTTCGATATCGGGACTTCGATTTGTTGGCATATTGCTATAAATTCGATTGCCTACTCGTGATCTACCGAATCTCTTGTTAGTTCATATATTGAAAAGAACATTCATCTATGAATTTCTTGAAATGGAATAGTCGAATCTGATGAAGCTTCTGACATATCCTCATACATTTTTTTATAATTAATTAATTTTAAATTGAAAATTTTTAGCTGATTAAATGTCCATATGCTAAATCAATGTCCTGTTGTGTGTATTTTTTATTATAGGAATTTTGTAAACCGTGTTTGTATGTATTTATTTATTTTTCTTCCAACAGCGATTTTTTCTATCTTCCTATAGTGTAATTGCCAATTTAATGTCACCAAGCTGATTCAATGTCACATCTGGCTATGACACATACACAACAATCTATTATAGGTAAGTTAATATTTATATTATCAAAAAGCCAAATCAATGTCCATTCGATGATAATCAATTGCCGGTTCGTCTATGTTATGTGCGAAGCTTTCAATGGCATGTTCGTGTGTTTGTATGTATAAGTATAGTTTGTATATGTATTATATTTCTATTAGTAGATGCGTGTATGTCTGTCAAAAGATTTAAAGAGCCCAGCCGAATAAACAATAAATAAACTGTCTCGGGACAGCTGAGGTGAATGTGTGTAATATGACTACAAATAAAATTTCGAGAAATATTAACAAATAAAATACAAAATAACTTAATTAAACAAATTTTATTAACAAATAGAACCAATTAAGTGACCTAAAATGTCGAACTGTAAGGACTTTGTAATATTCTTTTCTAATCTCCTTCTGAATTTGTTCTATGGCATTATTTTTTTAATTCTGGTTGTCCAAATTTTTATTCGATTTCTTTATTGATAATTTATTATGGTAAATTATCGCTATATAGTTTTTTAAATTTTTTTTCCTACGTGGAACATGTGGTGGTTAAAATTAAAATTTACATTAAATTATAATAAACAACAAAAAAATATATAATAGCACAGTAGCACCTTTACCTCGCGACCAAGCGTTTGAGGCCAAAATGTTCCATACTTGTCAATATTGATGTTATGATTTTGATGAATAAATCTTTAATTAAATTCAATGACATTTTAATGCGATCATAGTTTGATTTAATTGATGCATTAATCATATTCATGACTGTATAATGATTCTGAATTGATTTAGTCTTTTTTTGCTTCTGTTTCACATTAGGTTTTGGAAAGCACTTTAAACAAAACGATTCGATATTTGACTCGTTGTGAATCAGACCATTAACCAGTTTGTCACTGACAGATTTAATGATGTCTTTAATATTACCTATAGCCTACTGTGTCAGTTCTTGAGCATTGCTGTGTGATTGAAAAATAAAACTTCCTTATTGAAAATTCGACATCGTTTGCAGAAGATTCCACCGTAGTCAGAACATTTGTATGTTCTGACTTCATCGTTGGTACAAAGCATGGATTTTGTATCAATATCTTCTAATTCTAATTTGTGTTTGGAGTCTAGTTATAAGCAAAGAT
>CAUHTR010000877.1:0-74284 GCA_959609185.1 Schmidtea polychroa | reverse complement strand
AATTTTCTATTATAAAAACTTTGCCTTCGTTCTTTCGTTATTTAATAATAAATATAATTTATAAATTTTTTTAATTTTTAATTTCATATCCCCCTTAAAATTACTAAAAATTAATCCATTATTGATATTGCAAGTAAATTGATATTCATAAAAATTTCATTTTTCTCTTTAATATTTTTTTATTCCCAGAAGATTTTTGAACTGGGATTTTTGTAATTGAATACTATTTTTTAAAAATACTATTTTAATAAAAATTTCATATATATTTAAACAAATCTAAAAAAATCATTTAATTCTCCAATTTTATCGATTATTTAAAAGGTTTTTCTTCATTTTCTGATGACTTAAAATCAATAAATTTGTGCAATGTTTGTTTTCAGCGATTTTAAAGTTTACATTTTTAATATATAATTAATTTCAATTTTAATTTAAAATTTGATTAATTTTAGTAATAAATTATATTTTATTGGAAATCGAAACAAAATTAATTAATTAGATTATTTGTTTATATTGAACATTTTATTGATCGCTTTTGTGTTTAAAGTTCCAAGAATCATTTTCTTTAAGAAGATCACGACTTCGAAAATTTCTGTCAAACATTAGAAAACATAAGTATTTCACTCATGGGTATTGTTGAAACTTCGTAAAAGGTTCAGAACTTTACATTTGTTAGATTTCGTCTTTGATAAATAAAAAAAAAGGCTAATGAGCTTTGATGCATGAAGGTTTGGGAAACATAGGTTAGATGTTTTGAACTGTTTAATCTTTTTGATTAAATGATGTCAAATTTCTTTCTCAGCCCTATTTAATATAAAACGGATGAAGGAGAATTGTGACCACGTGTACAAGAATTGTAGGTACCGCGATGCATTGTATCCTTGTCAGTCATCTTCTCAAATAGTAAATATTTGAGGTTCCCTGGTTTTCTTTAAACTCAAAAATGCCAGGCGCCATTTATTGCGAAATATATGTCCTTTCCGTAATTCAAATCTTAAGAATTGTGAGCTATTATGGCTAGGTCAATCGACTAAAAGTTAAAGACATGAAATAAAGTAAATCTATTTTGAATGATACACAATGAGGAATAAAGATTGGAATGACATCAAAGGAATTAGGAAAATTTTCAATATTAATATAATTATTTAGGTGCAAATTAATAGAAAATTAACGAGGTGTTGAGGATAATTTTAATGATAAATAGCATAATAAATTAGTAAATTACCTGGGGGAATGTCGTCATGACAAACAGGATGATCTATGGAAACTCATAGAAGAAAATGGAAGTAAAAAGAAATGAAAAATGACAAAAATAAATAAAACAAAACAAAACTAACAAGAAATTAAAACAAAGGCCATTGCTAATTAAAAAGTACAAACGAATGTGGAATTTCAAATTCCAGAAAAACAAAATATGGGAAAAAGCCGTCAAAGATAGCGGAATTGCCTGGAGAAGGCGGCCTAATAAAAAAGGAAAAGGAAAAATATCTTGAAATCTGTCGGAGATAAGGCTGACGTAGCGGGGAATACATAGAGAAATGAAAACAGAAAATAAAATTTGTCTCTAGTACCACAAATAAAACAAACTATATAAAGGGAAACTGGTGGTCACAAATTGAGACAAATTTGGGAGACGAAATAGAGACAAAGTTTAGACGATAAGTTAGACAGAGTCAGACAAAACGTTATTGGAAAAACGATTTGTGAAGAATAATTGCAAAGAAAATAATTGAGAAAAATAATTGTTGGAGAAGATTTGAAGAAAAGAATTAGTTGAGTTATTAAACGAAAAGAAGTTACTTGAGTATTTGAATAAAGTTGTGAAGAAGGTCAAAGAAAACAACCAGCTCAAAATCCCAGTTGATAAACCAATCAGTAATTAGAGATCTTTTAATCCGGTGTTATACACAAGTGCTGTTCCTCACCGAGTGTTGTAATAAGCATTGTTGTGTTGAATTGATTGTCAGTGTAAAGTGAAAGATTATTTGTGATTACCAATTAAGATTTCTGTTGTCAAGTGTTATTTGTGGATCTGCCAAAGACACGCTTTGAGTCAGAGTAAAAATTTAAATTTTATCACCAATCCAATAACCCAACAGAGGAGAAAAAACCAAAATGTCAGAATTGATACTTATATCCCAAAGCCAAATAAAATCATCCCAAAAAGATTTTATTATTGTAACATTAGTTCAAATAACACTGTCAATATAATCAATTTAATTAAATATTTTTTATTAATTTATTTACGAGATTTGATAGGAAGAAATTTCCTCCAATTTCATTAATTTTTCCACAGCAAATTTTCATTGAATTGCTGGTTGACTAATTCCCTGCTAATGACGGGCTATACTTAGGCTATGTCTATTTGTCATTTTATGTCACTTTTACTGACTTTCTCACCCGATCCCAGTCGAATGAAATTTGTAAATATTTACTTTTTAATCATTTCTTTTTTATAACGTAAATAATTTTATTATTGTCAACTTTATCAGGTTATAAGAAGTAAAGATTGATTCAATTATTAAAACAAAATTAAAACAAATTTAATTGTTTAAATAGATTAAATATAGAAACTTTAATTAAAGCATGCGATATTATTTTTCCGCGATTTTATAAAACTTAAAATTCATGACAAGTTCAAGTAAAAGTCAAAAATTTTTATTAATTTCTATTTGCTTTTTCAGATTTCAAAGATTTATTCAAATTTAATTAAAATATATTGTAGTTAATTCTTGGATGTTTTGACATGTTTTGACATGATGTGAAATGTGTTATTTGATGCATTATTTTAATAACAGACTAATGTAAAACTTATTCGACTCTCGTCGTTACTATGTAAGAAACTCAATCCCAACTGGGATTGAATCCAATGATTTGGACTGCTTATATTTTGACATCTGATTACGAAATCTTCATTGAAATCAGATTAATAATTGTTATTTTCAAACAAATTACAAATGTGACCAACTGAATTAGTTCATGTTAACAAAAATTTTAAATTTCACTTTTAAATTTAAAATGTAGAAATTATCTTGTATTTATTTTTAAATGATTCTTTACAATTATTTATAAAATCAGTAAAAATTTATGACATCTATGTAATTGTGAAACTGAGTATTTAATTGAATTGTCAATAATATATTATTATTATTATTATTATTATTATTATTATTATTATTATTATTATTATTGTTATTATTATGTAAATATTGATTAATATAAGATAATTCATAGAGAATAATTGATAATATGCCTTCGTTTATGTCAATTATGATATGGAAACATTTAATTCTTTTCTCTTTCATTGTCTGCTATCAATGAAAATTTTATTATACAATTTATGTAAAAATTACAATAGTTTTTGTGGTTTCAAAAATAAATTGAAATATTATATACTTGCCAACATAATACGAGAAAATCTAATGTAAAAATAGAAAAAAACTGAATTACAAGAACTTTGGATTTATTATCTTAAACTAATTTCTTTGGAAAAATAAATATCAAGCATATTCAAGAATAAGATCCTTAATCATGTAGATAAGACTATATTTAGGATTGTTTCAACGTCTTACAAGGTTGGTAGCATGCTCACAAATAAGTCTCCAACTCCAGTTTATCTGTTTTCAGAACTCGTGTATCAATTTTCATGCAATGGGTGTAATGCCACATATATTGGAGAGACTGCTCGCTATCTCTGCACTCGAGTTCTTGAGCATGCCAACGGAATGGATTGACCCACATTAGTGATCAATTTAGAAAGTGTGCCAGTAAAAAATAAGTATTTCTAATTTTAAGATCTTGTCAAAGAGTTTGAGTAATTACTGAGAACGAGTAACGTGTGAGGCGTTGTTAATTAGATCAGTAAATCCTATAATAAATATTCAAAGTGCCCAGTCTACAGGGATTTTGAATGTATTTAAATAATTTAACTTGTAAATTTAATATTTGAGATGATGTAATTGATGTAATTGTTTGCTAAATTTTTTGTAAAAATACAATTTTTAAATTTAAATTTATTTTTTATAATAATTTTTTAAAATGTTTTGTGTATGAATATGTTAACTATTTTGTGCATTTTTAAAATTAAACTAATTTTTATATGATTAAACAAAATGTTTTTTAAATATTTTATTAAAATGCAGTTTGATTACGATTATTAGTGGTTGATTTGTTTGAATATTATTATTTTCATTTTAGCCAGAAGACTGTTAAACGGTTGAAATATATACCAATGTTATATTTTAATATACTTAGTTGATGATTTTCTATTATAAAACCTTTACCTTTGTTCTTTGATTATTTATATATAAAATAAATTTCAAAAAATATATTTGTATATATAATTATATAAATTAAAACAATAAAGTGATAATTTAAGACTTTTGTTGCGAATAATGTATTTAATGAAAATATTTCGACTATAAGATAGTCCATTGATTGACAAGGACTACCTTATAGTCGAAAATATTTTCATTAAATACATTATTCGCAGCAAAATGCGTAAATCATCACTTTATAATTATATAAATTATATCACTTGTAAGAAATTGCAATTATACAATAAAGTTTAATTTTAACCTATAGCATCGCATTTTTATTTCAATGTTATCTGAAAATTGACTTTTCTCTATTGAATGATTTATAACCTATTCATTTTCACCAGATATTTCTTTACAAACTGTTATACTATGCTAAATATTAAAATCATTTTGTAATTAAATTAATTATTTTAATTACACATCATGATTGACTTATAATAATAATAATAATGATAATAATAATAATAATAATAATAATAATAATAATAATAATAATAATAATAATAATAATAATAATAATAATAATTATTATTATTATTATTATTATTATTATTATTATTATTATTATTATTATTATTATTATTATTATTATTATTAGAATTATTATTATTATTATTATTATTATTATTATTATTATTATTATTATTAGAATTTTCAAGAATAATAAATATTTATACATTAAATTTAAAGTTGCTGCATTTTTATCGTGATAATTGTTGATATTCTGGCGCTCGGGTATTTTTGTTGATTGTTATCAAGTGTTGATATCGACAACAAATCTTACACAAACAATTACACATGGAACAAAGTTTATCAAGATATCGAATGTGTTATTTATATAAAACAATTCAAATGAAAATTAATAAAATTGCATAAAAATTTACAAATTATTAATAAATGCAAAATTTCAAATTTACTTAATTTTTTTGAGAGTTTAAATATTAATTAAAATTTATTAATTAATATTTATTATATATATTGCCATGTTGAAATTCCCTTTCCTTATAATAAAAATTGTATGTTTAAAATAATATTTTACTTGAATCCAACTGCTCATTTTGTATTCCTAATGTGGGTTTCAAAGGGTTTGCCGAGGCCTGCCAAATATACAAATTCAGCAAAATTCTTCAACATTTTGTTTGTTTTTGATCTATTTTTTATTTTTAGAATTTCATTAAATTAGTTTCAGATTTTACATTATTTGAATCTAGTATTCTTTTATTGGTCCCTTTTGAAATGAATATTTTATTATCTGATTACCCCCATATTAATGAAATAAAATATAGTAAATGAACAACGATATTCACAAAGTTAAAGAAAGATAATTTTTTATTACAATTAATCTGTCTTTTTCACCGCAGGTTTTTTTTTCTGTCATAAAGCCCAATTATTCGATTCCAACTAAATACCTTTTTTGTAAATTCCGAAATTTGAGAATCCATAAAAAATTATTGTTACTAAAATATTTTATGTTACCTTTGCTAAATATATGATTTGTAAAAGTTCATTTAAAAATAAAAAAAATATATTTTAATTTATTTTTAATTAACTAATTTAATTAATATAAATTTAAAATCTATATAGTTTGTTTTCTATTCTACCTGATGATGACATTGATATTATTGAAATATATTGTAAAGGTGATGTTCGAGTGGCGTTTTCATTTTAATATCGAATTTATTATTTTGTAAGTAATGTTTAACATGTATATATTTTTTAATAAATATTGATTTTTTTATTTATTTTTTACACAATTTTAATTAATAATCTAAATAACCTAAAATGAACTTATCTTAAATCTATATAATTTACACTTTATTACAAAATCTTTGCTTTTTGTATAAGACCTATAA
Source organism: Schmidtea polychroa (assembly GCA_959609185.1). NCBI lineage: Eukaryota > Metazoa > Platyhelminthes > Tricladida > Dugesiidae > Schmidtea > Schmidtea polychroa. The sequence goes on along the minus strand of CAUHTR010000877.1, from coordinate 68,115 downwards.
GGTCTAATTATTTTTCATTTGTGACCCTTAGCGCATTACAGTCCGCGGAAAAATAGTCAAATAAATGTTACATACTTAGGTGATCGCGAAACATGTACACAAATATTGTAAATATGAAGTAGTAACAACTAACAAGTATACACAATATATATTATTTCTAAAATTAATTGTAAAGCACAAATATGTGCACACGGACTTTACTTTCAATTTTATGAAACGCACAAATATGTGCACACGGACTGTAATGTGAAGCAATATTTTAAAATATTTTAAATTTTATTTTAAAATTTTGTGTAAATCTGATGGGTGGCTTTTTTCTTGATTTCTTTAAGATGTTAAAAAATCCTGATATTTGTCTTAGACATTCAAGAGAAAAGTCAGTTAGAAATCTATATACAATAACTATGATTAAAAATAAAACATTTATTTGCAAAATATATCAAGTTATTGTTATGAAAAAGAGAAACTAATAATTATCATGGGAATATAATTTAAAGGTTTTCTGGAATTTTCTATATTCGAATGGAAAGAATTAATCAAAGGATAAAATTGTAGTTTCATTCAATTTCGATGGCGTGACATTTGGGACTTTTCCATCCAGTAACAATCCGGGAGGTTGCAAAAGGAAGAAAAAGGAAACTAATTCGTGAGATAAATGATTCCCTGCTACTGATTTTTCAATGACTTAATGTCGGTAATTAATAATAATTTGACAATATAGGATGAAATATTCGTCAGATAAAACTTAAACGTAAAGTCACCGAAATTCTTTACTGAAGAAAATAATATAAAAATAAAAATTTTAAAGAAAAAAGTAATTCTTTCAATTTTGATTGAGGTTATAACCAAAGGTAATGAGTAACTTTATTTAAGTTTTTGTTTTAATAAGCCATCAAAGAATCTTTAGCAGACCTATTCAATATATGCTATATGCCGAAAATGCTTCTGTAATTATTGGTCTTGCGGTCCTATGTCGAGTCTGACCAGACATCGACTTTTCCACGCAGGTCCTATGTCGAGTCAAACTCGACATTCCAATAATTGTGTGATTGTCATAAAATAAAATTTTAATTCCAAAAAATACATTTGATTAAAAAAACCCAATTTAGTTCAAGAAAATCATATATACGAAAAATCATTAAAACAATTGTGGACCTGGTGGGTAACTTTTTGTACGGACCGCAAAGGGTTGATGATTAATTGATTTTAAGAACATTTCATATAATAACATTTTCATATTCCAATTTCACCACTGACTATTTTTCCATATATATATATATATATATATATATATATATATATATATATATATATATATATATATATATATATATATATATATATATATATATATATATATATATATATATATATATATATATATATATATATATATATATATATATATATATATATATATTTAAAAGATAGCTTGAAGACTAGGATTTATTATTATATAATTAATTTATTATTATTATTATTATTATTATTAACTGTGAGTACTTATACAGTTTTTAAAATAAATGAAAAATTATTAAAATAAATATTTCCATTCTGAATCGAAATCAAGTAATTGCCTGAAGACAATTATTTATTTATTCATCAATAGCCCTTTCGAGATTCTGAAAATCCCAATATTATTTATGGGATAATTAGGTACAAATTGAATTTGAAGAGAAAATTTAATTCCCCGCATGAATGATGAGTTGAATAAAAGAGAAAGTCAGATATGGCGAGAAAGAGTTTATTTTGTGTGGAGATGTGAGAAAACAAATATTAGTAACGGCAAACATACCGCTTGAGGTTTGCAGGCAAACAGGATCACTGTATGAACTGTCTCCGTGACGATTGTGGGCCTTGACACGAATCCTATAAATTGATTTGAAATGTAGGCCTTCAATTGTGCATATAGATTCACAGCCACGATAAACTTTCTGAAAAAAATTTAATAAAACACTTTTCCAAAAAGTCATCAAATTTTTTTCATTATAAAATGTCAACATGCTGCAAAGAAAAACTTTAAATTTACCAAACTAATTTATTCTCAAATAATTAAATAAGTAAGCCTGGCAAATTTGTCGTTTAATTTTATTGAATTTGAAGTTAATTTCTTTTTAAATGAAAAAAACATCTGAAAATAAATCGATAAATTTATTTTTAAATTTATTATATTTATCTCATATTTTATTGGTTAAAAATTAATAAATGTCAGTTACAAAGTAATTGAAGTTTTCTATAACATTAGATAAATAAATTTTATAAGGATAACAGCATATATTCTGCATAGCTTTTATTAAGTGTTAGTCTAATTTATTTATTATATATGAGAATGGAAATTATTTAAAGTATAGTTTCTGTTAATTATAGACTATATTGAATAATAAAGTCTTTTTAGTTAGGATAGTTAGACTTTTATTTTGTTTAAATATTCGGATGTTATATTAAATATATTATTTGAAAATAGCGTGTTAGCTTTATTGATTATTAATGGAAATGTTACTAAAATACCAAGAAGGCCCTATATTTATTTATGCTTTATAAAACTTTATAGGGGCGATTCCCAAAGTGTTGGTAGCAAACCAATATTTATAAATGTATATACATATTCAACATCAATTGTATTTTTTAACAAAATAAATAGAGCTTATTTATTAATATAAAACTACACGAAGCTCTTTTTCTACAACTAAGGAGGCTCGATGTTTAGATTTTATGTTTGCTAGTATAGAAAATCTCGTTTCGTATAAATATAATGTTACGAATAGAATATTCATTAAAAAAGCTTTTAAGCACCTCCCAGTTTGGAAATCTTTGAATTATATGATGTTAAAGAATTGCATTTTTCAATTATGTTTGGTTTGATACGACTATCCAAAACATATTTATTATATTTGACAAATACATACTTTAGGTACACTAAAAATGTTCTTTTGGTATTTATTGATTGTTAACCTTTATATTATGAATTTAATGGGTTTGTGTGATCATTTTTGATTATAAACATAAACCTAATATTGTAAAAAAAATACTTTTGTTCTTGTTTTGTAATTTTATGATACTGAAATATAAATTTTAAAAGAAAACATACATATTATAAACCTTTAATAACTAAACTACGGATTGGTCGAAAATGACCCTTAAAACCTCAAGTGTCCATGAGAAGTAAGAACTTATGAGGGGTAATGCGATGTTCTATTAATGTAATATTTAGTGCCTTATTTATATAAATACTATTTTCGTCATAGTAATTTTTTCAATTTAGCGCAAAATTATTTATTAATGTAATAATCAATATAATACTTTCTCATTCAAATTATTTACAAAAAATAATCATATATTTGACTGTTATGTTTTTTTCTTAAATAAATGTCATTCTAAATGTTATAGCTAGATTTTCTATTTCTTAAATAAATGTATTAAATAAAACCTGAAAGAAACGAGATATTTTATTCGTGTCTTTTGTCATCTATTATTTAGTTATATAGTATTTATTAAAAAGAGAGTTTGAAGACTATAAATCAGTAATATATCGATGTTTTTTGATACTCACGAATTTTCGGCACTGCCTTTTTCAAGTGAAAAATTCACTTAGAAAAATAAGATAGTGCCAAAAATTCGTTAGTACCAAAAAACATCAATATATTACTGATTTATAGTCTTCAAGCCCTCGTTTTAATAAATTCAATGGAAAAAATATTCAGTAGTGAAATTGGAAAAAAAGTTCTTATAATAGTTACATAGTGACTAAAACTTTCCATAAAATCTTGAATCCTTCAGTAACAATTGAAGTTGATTAGGTTATGCTACTTTTAATTTTCAGTAAATAGTTTGAATTATTTTAATTAATTATTCAATAATAAACATAATAATAATATTATAAGAACTTCTTTCGATTTTCACCACTGATTTCTTTTCAATTGGCATTGTATTTATTAAAATATCGACTATGAATCAGTAAAAAATATTTTACTGATTCATGGTCAATTTTTCAATAAATGCAATAATAATATAAGAAGTAAACAAAATAGATATTTTAGAAAAATACAGAACCATACATATTAAATTCTTAATTCCACCTTCTGTATGTCTTTGTATAAAGCGAATACTCTTGTTACACTAATGTCAAACGTGCAAATCCCTAATAAAGTGATAGATGCTTTTGGTTTTATTTGTTTTATTTACCTAAGGAATTTCGTAAAATAATGTCGGAGACCATAAATTTAGAAAATTGAGCTTCATGCATATTCTTGGAGAACATATTAAATAAAGCTAGAAGTATTTGGATATATTAGAAAACATATAAATAAACTTCAGGGAATCCACGAAGAACTAATTTTGTCTGTATTTTCTATTTTATATGAAACATTTTAAGAGTTCATATATGTTCTTCGAAGACTCAATAATGATTATTTAGGTAGCAGGCACATCTGGTGACAAAATTCATGAGGAATTTGTAAAGGTATTTTTTCCTCAGATGAAGAAAATCAATCGAGGTCTTTTGGTTTTTTTTTGGAAGAAAATTTGATTTAGATTCAGGTTAATACTCCAAATCTTATCATCACTGTTAGGATTCGTCTTAATTTTAGACATTAATAAATTCAAAGTTGTGAATAATTATATATTATTTAAACAACATATTTTCTTAATTCATTCGTGGGGAATTAATTCAAATCCAAATAATATTTCGAACAATTTCAACATTCAATTTCAACATACCACAACATTCAAATAATCAAATATAAATATGAAAAGTTTATATAAATACATCTTACATCCCCCTCGTTTAATAATCTTTTTCAATTTTATATTCCTTTAGCCATTCTATATTTCCAATTTTTATTTTCCCAGTTGGCATTTTTATCACATAGCTACGATTGTGCCGTTTCTCAATAATTTCACCGGGACCATCATACCTATTATCCTCTAACATCCTCTTTTATACACACAAAGTCCCCAACATTAAATTCTCGATTTGTTTGTAGTTTATTGTTATATGATACTTTTCTTTCCAATAATAATTTCTTTTCCAATTGTGCTGTCATTGTTTCTCTTTTTTACTCATAATATTCACGTATTCTTTAACGTCTGAATCATCTTACAATCACAGTTCTAAGGGTCTCTAGTTGCGAACATGAGCTAGGTAAATCTGTGAATAAAGAGTGGCGTAGGCATCCTAATATTGCGTAATATTCTACGCAAATTAAAAAATAAAAGTTATACAAAATTGGCAAATTAATCAGAATCCCCAATTGTCAGTTTGCCATCATTCCTCATGATGACTGAAAATATAGGAACACTTTTGCAATTCCATTTCAATTGATAAGAAATCTCTCAAAATGTCATTCAAGCAGATAACGGTAAATTCAGAAATTTATTTTTTAAATAATGAAATAAATGTAAATAAATTTTGATAAACATTATTTTATTATTAGTTTATTATTATTATTATTATTATTATTATTATTATTATTATTATTATTATTATTATTATTATTATTATTATTATTATTATTATTATTATTATTATTATTATTATTATTATTATTATTATTATTATTATTATTATTATTATTATTATTTTCTTACAAATATATATCAAAATAATAAAGTTAATATTTTCCCATTTTCTGTAGTTTAATTATTATGCAAATAATTTATACTTTTTCCACTTTAATTTCAAATTATCATTTTAATTTAATTAATTAAAACTTATTTTAAAAAATTTCAATTCATTGATATTGTTTGTTATTTCATTTATTGATTTGAAATTCTGTCATATAGTCATGGTAACGGTAACTAAATTTAGGAATCACGAGAATACATTCACAATTTTAATAATATACCTTATCTGGACCCCTTTATATGTATTTTCAAATGATTTTTGGGTTTTTTTTACTGTTTTGTATTTTTTGCGTTCAACCAGTCGAATTTGGAAGGTTTCATTAAGTTGATCTATGTGAATTTCAAAAATAACTTTGGTAAAGACGTTTTTCAAAAATCAAAAGCACCTGCCAAATGAATGTCCCCGTTGAAATGATATTATATTATAAGATTTTGGGAACATTTATAATTTTTGTATTTTAGCTATTTTTTGAAAAAAATGATGATGGTTTTAATTTTCTCACCTACTTTGTTATAATAAATGCAAATAAATTGAAACATGGAGGATATCAAAAATGGATTCGAGCGGTATAAACTTCACATAAATTTCTCACACAAATTTATAAATATAATCGCATTGCGTTGACAGTTGATATACGGATTACAATAGTTGCAATTGTTTTACTGTATCAGTTTAAGCAGCATTTCGAAATTCTGACAAATCTCTGATTCAAATTACAACTTGTTAGAATATTCAACACTCGATATTACCGAGACTCGAAGATCAACAAAGGTTGATCAAAATGGCGCATTCTTATGTATGGGTTACATTAAAATTATACAAAAATAAATGTATAATAAATATGAACGAATACTCTTTCTCTCGCCAGAAAATTCGTCAGTGCAAATTTTCTACATAGATTATTATTATTATTATTATTATTATTATTATTATTATTATTATTATTATTATTATTATTATTATTATTATTATTATTATTATTATTATTATTATTATTATTATTATTATTATTAGTATAAAATGATGATTTCTTGGTAGCAGCATTTATTATTTAAAACAATAAAGTGATAATTTAAGCCTTTTGCAGCAAATAATTATTATTATTGCTAATTGCACTGACCATATTCAATTTCTCCATCTTGTCATGGGCAATTGGAATATTTCTCTACAAATGCCAATGCCATATCTCTACAATTTACTGTTGATATTGATTCTATGCCTATTTGCTCTACAAATTATATTTAATCAATATTTCACAATTGCCATCAATTTCTTCACGTTGAGTTGAATATTTTACCATTCCAACTTTACATGTTTAATGATTCATTTTGAATCATTTATCACTTTGATTTTTGTTTTCATGGTTTTTCGTACGAAATGTGAGATCTGATAATATTATGAATTATTAATAAATTCCAATACATTCTCGTTTTTCTTCTCGCCTACAATCTCGCCTTACTGTGACATTTATGAAACAAAATTTATATTTAAAAAATTGAAAATATTTAATTTTCTTAAATTATCTGTTCGTAATTAGAGAATTATTATTATTATTATTATTATTATTATTATTATTATTATTATTAATATTATTATTATTATTATTATTATTATAAAATAAATATGGCAATGATTTAATTATAAGAAAACATCAATCGAAGATTCGTTTTATAATATATTTTAACTATTTTCCTGCCATCATAAGGTAGCGCAGAAAAAACTATGCTATTATTATGGATTTTAAGAACAAATTTTTATTAATTTTACTTTAAAAAAATATTTTAAAATTTTAATTTAAATAACAAATTTTTTTTCAATTTATACTATATATATTTTAAATATATTTAAAATATTTTATTAAAATTTTGTTTTAATATAATATTTATAATTTTTTCGTTTTAACAATTTCTACTCATTTTAAAACAGATGGAAATTTAAAAATTATTTGATTTTTCTAATCTTTTTAATAAAATTTTTAACTTAAAAATGCTTTTCTTTTATTCAACTTATTAATATTGATCATGTAAAATGTTCTTGATCTCCAATACAGAAATGATGGGAAGTCTCTCCTATGTATGTGTCATTACACATATTATTTGTAAATTGATAAGCGAGAAGGAAACACAATTCAACTAGAGTTTTAGACTTATTAATAACCATATTATGTATTTGTCAGGAATTATTAATTAAATTATTAAAATTTGTTCATATAATCAATATAATTTATTGTTTTTCTGTCCTAATTAACAATGACAGGAAAACTTTCGAAATATATCGTAAAGTGAATCTTCTATAGCCACTTTCTTATAATTATTTTATTAATATTAATATATAATTTTACTCTGAATGATCCATTCGCACCATCATCAATTTCCAAAGTGTAACATTCAACTGTCGGACCGGGATAAGGTTGCCAAATGACTGTTATAATATTGCTTTCCACTCGGCATTGTTCTCTCCAAATTATTGGTGCTATTGGAGCTGTTATTATTATAGTTAAAATAAATATTTTTATAAATTTTTATTAGATTTACCCTCAGAGTCAATTGATACTGATCCTAAAGAACTCGGATATTGAGGATCTATTAAAAGGAATTGTCAAAACTGAGAATTGATAACATAAAAAATAAATTATTATTGCAATAGTTAAATAAATTAATGATAATAATATTAATAATAATTAAGGGATGACCAAAGTCCTATCCGGAATCCGAACGGCACCGAGTAGTGACCTTAAATAAATATTCCAAATCGACAAAGCTTCGGGCTACTGATCCGAATACAAGAAAGTTTCGTACCGAATCATGCGAGCAAATCAAGTTATAATTATTTATAATTAAATGCATAAATAAAGTTATATATTTATTATTGATTATCTTCAAAGTGATTTTCAAAAAATTAGAAACATATCAGGAAGTAAATTGTCTCGATTACCAATTATTCGGACCGTATTCGGAATCCGGTATCGACAGATAAAATAAATTTGGTTATTCCTTAATAATAATAATAATAATAATAATAATAATAATAATAATAATAAAAATAATAATAATAATAATAATAATAATAATAATAATAATAATAATAATAATAATAATAATAATAATAATAATAATAATAATAATAATAATAATAATAATAATAATGACGTGTTGAAGTAAACGAAAGGAAAATCTGTGAAAAAATGAAATTGATAATGGTACTTTTTCTGAAAAATGTATTCATTTTGGGAGAAGGATTTGAATTAATTTATTAGGCAAATTTTCTTACTTTGGTGTTCGGCTAGTCGAACAGAGGAGATGGCTGAACGGAGAATATCTATGTTTGATAATTTCAAGTCGAAATCTGTTGATGTTCGGGGCTTCAGCTCCACTTCTTGAAGGAATGCTTGTTCAGCAGCTGTCACTTTTGTGATTAGGGAATACGAAACCTGAAAACACAGTGAAATTGTAACAGAATCGATTTTCAATTAATGAATTTTCGAAATAACAATTTATTCATTTCACTCGTGTGGGATATTTAAAAGAAAAATTTATTCATGGATTGTAAAATGATACAAATTTACATATAAGTAATGTAATTTTATGTAATCCTAATCTGGTCAATATTTGACTGAAGCAATAATGATTTTAATTATATTAATAATAATGATAATAATAATATAAATAAATGATTTCTTGGTAGCAGGATTTATTATTCAAACCAATAAAGTGATAATTTAAGCCTTTTGCTGCAAATAATGGATTTAATGAAAACATTTTCGACTATAAGATAAGTCAATTGACAAGTTAATTGCACTCGTTAATAATAATAATAATAATAATAATAATAATAATAATAATAATAATAATAATAATAATAATAATAATAATAATAATAATAATAATAATAATAATAATAATAAATATAATAATAATAATAATAATAATAATAATAATAATAATAATAATAATAATAATAATAATAAAAATAATAATAATAATAATTACGATAATATTATATATTATGATAATATTAGTACATATTATATACAATGAAAAGATTGTCGACTATAAAAATAATAAGAAGATGATGACCATGGTCTAAAAATCAAACTTAAATATAAATTAAATTATTATTGTTCGTTGTCTGTATGTTGAAATCTTTACTTATGCATTAATTATTTTTATAGAAATTCCTCAAACAAATTATGATTTGATTTGTTTAAATACTTTTGTGATTAAATAATAAAAAGGTTGTATTCGAAATCTTAATTTTAAATGGATTCAATTAATACCAGAAGTTTTGTGACTAACAGTTTTATTATATTTTGTGTCACAAAAGCAATTAGAAGTCTTGTATCCGTTAAATTTCCCTATGTTTCTGTTTCGGAACTATTAACCCTTCTTTCCATTAAGAAACCTAAAAATGGAAGAAAAGAATTAACTTTTATTGTAAACTTTATATTAATATGAACCTCATTCATATAAGGTTTAAAAGGAACAACATCATCAGAACTAAAAAATACTGAAAATATATTGTAATTTTCTTGTTAAATTTTATTTTTCCCACCCCATCTTGCTCAAAGGTAACTGAAGAAGATGTTTTACTATAAAAATCAGAAATCAATAAATTAAATTAAAAAAAATTAAAAATACTAATTAAAGAAAATGGAATTTTAATTAGTATAACGAATGTTAAAAGGAATCTATAATCCGGAGAATTTAATGAACTTTTTCTGAGCACATTGTAATGTTAACATTGAAATTTATATTTTATAACTTAGTTGAATTAATTTTTATTGTTAAAAGTCATTATTATTGTTGTTATTGTTGTTTTAATTATTTGTATAAGCCAACATGCGCATACCTACTTTTCATTCACATACATACAATACTCTCAGCTACCCTGAGACAGATTTTACTGGTGACTCGGCTGGGTTCAACAATGTCCTGTTATAAATTTTTCATAATAATTACTAAATATTACCAAATATGATCATTCATATATATTAGTCCTTACAAGAGGGAAATCAGAAATATTTTTCTTTAATTTTGAAAGGAAAATTAATGCAAGAGTTGTAGTTAGATATAATCCCATAGCTACGCCATGACCTTGTTCATACTAATTATCATTGAAAAGAAACGCAACATTCGAAGTGGCAAAAATCAACAATTCACGAAATGTGACTTCATTTAATGTCTGATCATTCAGCATATTCTCTTTCCATAAATTAAAGACCAATCGTTTCATTTAATAAAACATTTTTTAACAGATTTGATACATCAAAGGACACCAAATAATTAGAAGGATCAATTATAAAATCAGCAGATTCGAATGAATCAAGAACCTTAGCTATCATACTCTGCTGAACCTACCAAGGAAAGAACTGGTTGCATTTTTGTGAATTGTTGGAAGAATATATAATTTCGCAGGTTGAGACCAAACTTCCAACAGCTGTTTACCAAGATAACCTGTGAGGCTTATGATGAGGATAATTTACTTGAGATATATTTCATATGTTTGGCGTCTTAGAGATTTTATTAAAAATGGTCCATCAATTTTTTGATATTTATATTTATTAATATTAAGTTTTAGAAATTAATTTGAATTTCAAAATATTTACTAAAAGGAAAGCTGTCGGATCACTCTCTTTCAGCATCTCAATGCAGAATTGAAGGAGTCCGTTGGCTCGACCAAGAGCTCCAGTTGCTTGGTGGATATGATCTTTGAATTTGACGTTCTTTCTTTCTTTCTCGACTTTCAATTGGGAAATTAGTTCGAGTTTTTTCTGTTCCAGACATCGAATAATTCCATCAATTGATGATACTATTTCCTCTTCTTTCTTCGGAAAATTCCTCTAGAAATTAGTAGAAATAAATAAAATTATATTTTTCAAATTTATAAGATTATTTTTTTTAAATTATTAAGTGGGTTAAGGGTTATCAAGGATTATTTACAAACATTTTGGAAATTGTTGATCTTTTCGTGTCATAATAAACAATATTAAAGTGTATATTTATATTTGGGTCGATGATGATGATAATAATAATAATAATAATAATAATAATAATAATAATAATAATAATAATAATAATAATAATAATAATAATAATAATAATAATAATAATAATAATAATAATAATAATAAATGACAATATGGATAATAAATAATCACAATAATAATATTATTCTTAATTTTAATAATATTTTTAATGAAAAATATAACTTTAATCACTAATTAAAATTATTATGAAATATTCATTGAATAATAACTATATCCTGGATTTTAAATAATAATTATAAAATTAATCAATATTTACTTCCGGTTACGAATAAATGATTATTATAAATATTATAAATAGATAATTATAAATATATAAAATTATTTTTATTTTAAAAAAATTCAACGTTGAAATTTAATTTAAAATTATTCATAAATTTGATTTGATTTTCTTTGATCAGATTTTTTCTTTTTGGAATATCCAAAAAAATATGGAGTATTTGTAATAACAATATAATATTCACCGTCCATCAATTGGGACATGAAAGGGTTTGGTGGGACATGAGTCCAGGCTGTGGTTTTATTATTATATTGCAAATGAGTCTCGTGAGAAAGGTTATAAAGAATTAACTGATAATCTTTGATTGATGAATTTAATTGTAGGATAAATTATATTATGTTGATATTTATTTATAAATTTTTTAGAAAGAAGAAAAATTTAAAATAAAAATATTAAGTATATAAATATTTTAGTATTCATTTTAAAATAAAAAGTAAAATTTGATTTTCACATTGATTTTTTTTATAATCAATATTGGTGAATGATTTATTAAATTTAATAATAATAATAATAATAATAATAATAATAATAATAATAATAATAATAATAATAATAATAATAATAATAATAATAATAATAATAATAATAATAATAATAATAATAATAATAATAATAATAATAATAATAATAATAATAATAATAATAATAATAATAATAATAATAATAAATATATTACAATTTAATGAATCAAAAGTCTGTTTATTTATTAATATATGAATTTTTTTATGTGAAAATAAGAAATGTGATAAACTAAGTCATTTTCAGCAGCTGAGTTGATGTAATAATCCGTGACGAAGTCACGCATGAAATGAATTTAGGATCTTTTTTCAGAGTTGATTGAGTAATTTCCTTTGTATGAAAATAAAGTCGGAAAAGATTTTTAAACTGATCAATAAAATGGTGTTCTAATGCTTATTATTATTATTATTATTATTATTATTATTATTATTATTATTATTATTATTATTATTATTATTATTATTATTTTATTAATAGCTACAGAATTCTCGTCTCCGTTCCACAGTAGAATCTAGAAAAGTCAAGAAAACAGACTCACTAATGGCAGTAAAATAGCTGTCGACAACAATTAAACACTTCAATAGCAAGAATACAAAAGAAAGAGTCAATTAAAACATTTATATTCCAGTTGTGATTGTGTGAAAAAAAAGGAAGGAAACTGTAAGATATGTTGGATCATTGTAGGATGATTTATGGGACAATGCTCCCTAGTCCGTTAAAATCATTTCACAGCTATAAATTATGTCATTAATGTCTGTATTATTTGTATATAAATTTATGATGGAAGAATTGTGAAGGAAATAAAATTACGAATTTACTGATATTTTATACAGGAAACTTATAAGAATTACAGAAAATTATATTTTGTACTGTATTGTTTTAATAATATTTATTTATTTATTTATTAATATTATTTCTAATTTTTATTTGTTTCATAGATTTTATTTTTACAATTATTAATTGCACAAAATAAATTTATAATTAAATTTTATTTTTTATTAAATATAATTCAAATATTTTTTATTTTTTTTTATTTTTTTTTATTTTATACGAAACTACAGTTGTACTTTTGGTGCGGAAAATCGAAAGAGTAAATATAAATTTCAATATCATATAAAAAGCTATAAAAAATATATTTACGAAAACAATTTATTATACCGTTTATAAGAGTGTCAGAGCCAGAATATGTTGGAAAATGTAAAAATTGAAAATATGAAAAATTATGTGATAAAAAACGTCAACAACGTGAAATGAAAAGAAAGATCAGATAGAATTCGTTTTGGAGTGAACAGGGCTTATTTTAGGTCAAAAATAGTTAATTTATAATCACTATAGAAAGGGCTTACCTATTTATTTGAATAATGTTTTGATAATATGAGTTCCTTTTATATTATTTATTTAGTATTATGAAGTTTTATGTAACAAATGGACCTAAACATATATTTATATCCTCAATAATTTATATTTGAATTTGTCACAAAAAGGTCACAGAATAATTTTTTTCTTTTTATTTATTTGAAAAAACCAAAAATGTTATATTTGCAACATAGAAAGGTTTTTCTACAATTATTTTACTAACTTTTGTTTTAATTAAACTGCTATTTCTAAGCCTGGTTTATTATTTCATTGGTTTAAAAACTGTAGGTAGGTAAAACTTATATTTTCTGTTTTCTAAAATTCTTAAAATATTCTGTTTTGGGTAGAGATTAGATGGCCACGAATTCTGTCTGTAAGGCTTTTTGTTAAGTTTATTTATTTCCCATTGAATTTAATCTCCATGGCTTTATTATCTACGAGAACTCTTGTTGCCGGGAGGATATTAGGTGAAAATGTTTTTGTTATTAAAATTATTTTTTAATATATTATTTGTTTTAATCCATTCTCATACAATTTTCACTCTTTCCTGGTATTTTATAAGAGAGAATAATGAATTTCTTTACGTATCAAAGAAACAATTATTTGCACCATGCCCTACTAGTTGTATAAACTTCATCATTCAAAGCATATCTCTTTAGCTTCTTAAGCCTTTGAGCCAGATATGTATAATTCCGTTGGTATTTTATAGTGGGATCATAAATTAATGGCAGATTAAAAAATTACAAATTGTATTAAAAGTTTTTAAAGGAATGCAAAAAAATAAAAGAAGAAAATAATTTTTAATTAATCTTGAAATGAAGTGAAACATAATTGAGGGAAAGAGAGAGGCACACTTGACCGGTAGAATAAATTAATTTCTCTCACAATCTATTGAAATATCAGCAGGTAAAGCAAATACTAACACAGATTACGTCACTACTTACGCAATAAATGATATGTTGCCATTATTTAATGGTGAAAATAAAAATATTGTAAATAAAGGTCGATCAAGATAAAATATTTAATAAACGAAACATTAATGCCAATGTTCAGTAATTTCTTCAATGATATTTTCTCTTATCATGTTTTCTTTATTACATTTATTTACTTTAAACTTCTTTTTTCCTTGATATCTCATTTTATAAATATGTCTTTTATGCTTTTCCATTTCCTGTCATGTTCTCTTGTAAATATTAAATAAAATTATTTGTGTTTCACAGTAAAAAATATTTATCCAGTTGAATAGGAGAATATTTGTACTTGATATTTCCTTTTTGACGTTTAACAGAAAGAGAAAAAAAAACAAAAAAATTCATAAATAATTTATGCGCTTGACTGGTTTCCAATTCCTAATAGATGGTCTCTGTATTTGTATTCAGTTAATGAATATCAGCTGGCTGTCAATAGGGATAAAAGCAAAATTTTTATGAATGAAATCAAGGATTTATGCTTGCAAGGGAATTCTGTTAGAACTTCCATTTTAGTTCAAGAGACAAAATTCCAAAATTTGCAAGACGAGTTTAAAGATTTCTCGCAAAGAGCAGCTTCCGAAAACTCTTATAGCAAATCGTTGCCCTTCATTCAAAGAATTTCAAATTTCTTTTACATCTCATTAGTTCTTTATTAATTCTTTTTCATTAAAATTGACTAATTTAAAAAAAACAATTTAATTTTTAAATTTTATTTTGTTAAATTAATTAAAATTTGTCAATAAAACATCTGACAAAAGCCGAGTCAAAGATTCGTATTAAATATAAAATAAATCTGAATAAATAAAGATAAAATTATCTGAAAGGAAATGACAATAAAGGAAATTGAAAATGAAGAGATGATGGAAAAATTAATAATATAATAATATTATTATTATTATTATTATTATTATTATTATTATTATTATTATTATTATTATTTTATTATTATTATTATTATTATTATTATTATTATTATTATTATTATTATTATTATTATTATTATTATTATTATTATTATTATTATTATTATTATTATTATTACTATTATTATTATTATTATTATTAATATTTCTTTTCAGACATTTTTGCCGCTTGTACATAGATTGGATTCTTAAAAAAATTTGGAATTTCCTCAATTTTCTTATTAAGATCCGTAAATTGGTTTATTATTTTTTTTCCAATGTTTCTTTTATTTTGAATTGAAATCGAATTAGATCTTCCCACAAAATAGATTAAATAAATTACGTAGCAGGTAATTTGGGGAGAATGTCAATATAAATATTCTCTCTCTTCCTCTCGCTCTCGCTCTCGCCCTCAGTTTTATCACTTGAAATTGCCGTCCTTTGAATTATAAGTAATAAATTGATGAAACTCTACAACAATTAACGCGAGTTGAAGCGACCGAAAAGGAAACCTTCACACCTCCGAAATTTCTCGGCTACTTGATATTAACGTCATCCCCAGTTGACATTATGGAATTAGTCGCTACCACTTGCCGTGCACCTGAGATTCCAATTGAAATCTCGATTCAGTTCAATGGTTATTAAATCTGATCATAATATTGGATCAGATCGGCGCCAGTTCAACTTGTAAATTAATTCATAGGCTAGCACCAAGTCCAATGTAAATATTCTATTATTAATAACTTTTCAGCTGCCTTTTTATCCATCTCCCATAGCAAGTAATGAATCAGTAAAGGTAGACAGAGTTCTTAATCTCAGTTGGCAGTCATCAAAACAAACTGTCACACGAATATAGGAAAATTTTATTTATCTAATAAATATCCTTATTTTGCAAATAGCCCAAACAAAAAAAATCTAAAGTGTATGACAGATGGCCATTGGTAATTTATTAATTAAAACAAAAAAATGTAACGGTATTTTTTTTTAAAAAAAACTTACAAGAATTTAAATTCAATTTGAGAATAGAAAACATTGTTTTAAATTTTTTCGATGAGAAAAATAAAATTTTCCTAGGAGAAATTTGAGCACACCTACTGCACTGAAATTGTAAACGTAAATTCAAATCGCATTTTTCATTATTCTATTGCGTTTGATTTTTTTTCTGCAATTATTTTTTCAGAGAAATAAATTTTTCTCTTGCCTTTTCATTGGGAAAAATGCAGGCACAGAGTAATTACCCGAAGATTTTTTCCCTAATTATGACTAGATGTGATGCGTAAAAAAAGTCCTTCGACCTGAACGAATCCGTGAATCTTAAGCGTCGAATGTGTAATCATTCGTGTTGGTGAGCAATTTCAATGAAAGCATAAATGAGTCATAGAATATTCAGTGAAATCGAGAAATTAAAAAAAAATATTTATCTATTTTTTGTTTTAATTAATGGATTTTTTAAAAATTATTTCTTATTAAAACAAATATTCTTACGTTAATTTTTTCTGATAAAGATTTCAGGTTTTGAATAAAATACGTTCCAGTTTTCGCTTTTTCCGTGAGAGATTGTAACAGCTGTGAAAGTTCAGTCTAGCGTGGAAAAAAATGAAATAAAATTTATTCTTTATTTATATTTTAATTTTTTTTTAAAAATCAATATTAATTTTAAAAATGAAATTTTTTAATACCTTTTGCGCTTTGCATATTGTATTTAATTGATGGAGTTCGTGTTTTAAGTGTGACTCTTGCATGCAAACGCAACAAACTACTGTCCGACACGTAACGCAATAGATGCTCAATTCTTCTTGAGAGTGCAATCGGCATCTGGTTTTCTTTTGCTGTTTTTTATGTTTCAAAATTTCAGTTCCAGTTATGGCGTCATGCAAATTGTGTTTGGCCAATGGTCCTCTTTGTGGGTGACATCTCTCGCAACAATTTTTACAATAATATACTTCGCATTGTTCACAAACGACTGACGCTGGTTCTACGTTTCCTTCTTCACATAGATTGCAAAGAATCGGGGATATTTGTTTAGAAGGAGACTGGTTTGGAGTAACTTTGGTTAAAAAACGATTGACAACGTTTTCAAGGGCTCTATTAGTCAGTAGACATTCGATTCCTGTATCATCTAACAGAGTTATTCTTAAACAAACTCCACAAAGAATAGCAAAATGAGTCGACCGATTTGTTGCATGCAAACAGATTTGTCCATGTATCACAATTCCTCCACTTGCACCGCCGACAGAACTTCCAGTTTTGCTTCCAACTACAACTCCAGAATCAGCTTCACTGAAAACACTGATTCTATCATCATACGACTCATGGTCATTTGTATTTTGTGAAAGAATGTCAGAGTGTTGTTTTTGTTGTAATCGAACAGCATCATCGGGTGACATCATTGAAGCTGCTGCACAATTTGTACAAAGAGAATGACAACATGGAAGTAACAATGGAACTTTATACCAATCATTACATTTCGGACATTTTAATTCAGCCTCCATCTTTGAACGACTCATTCGATTATAAAACCCAAAATAGTGGTAAATCCAAAATCAAATAATACAGCCTATGAATCTAAAATCAACATGTTTTAGAATAGAAAATCCTATATTAAAAAAATTAGTATTTCTTTTTCTAAACCCCTATTAACAATACATAACTCCATATGTCTATCCTTTTTTAATTTTCCTAATGGGGAATTTTCATTGGCTGAATGAATAAAAGTTTCAACCAATCAAATACGATTTCAAATTTATATGCAAAAACTACTGATGGATTTTGCACTTTTGTTTGTATGCACGATTTGTCTTACTCAATTAAATGGTAGACGTTTTTCAGGTGGCTGATGCCTGTTGTCCTTGGTGACATGCCACCGTGTCGTGGATGTCGTGTGAAGTTGCCTGTTTTCGGTGATGATAATTTATGGCGCTCCAAGGCGACCTTTGTCATTGGCACAATTGATTGAAATAGAAATCCACCGGAATTTTTTTTTTGATCTTACCGCTTTGGGATAAATAAATAATTACTTATTTACTGATAAACAAATTGAATTATTCGACATTAATCAATAAAGAATTTCAACAGAAAAAATAAAAATGATTTACAAAAAAATTTTTGAAATGTTTTAAAATTTTATTAAAGATTTCATTTGTTTTTATTTCATATTTTGTCAATTTAAAATTATGTTTTGTTTTAATTATATAATAAAACAGGTGTAAGACATAAAATTGACAATAAAATCTCGACGAATTCTATTGGTTAAAGGTAACATGAGTAATTGGGCAATAAACAAATTTTGTTTGCGTGCTTGCGTGTGTGTGTGTAGTGAATTGAAGAGGATATAATTAAGTAAATAACATAAAAATAAAATATTGGCAATAAATATATTTAATAACACAAATTATTTTAAAAAATTCAGTATTATTAGAATAGATTTGATAAAATATTTTTTAAATCTCTTCGGGAGTTTTTTTATGTTCTAAAATTTTTTTTAAGTGACAAAACTTGAAAGTCTAGGAATAATATTCTAATACAATATATGCATCAGAGAATCGAAATCCCAACAGGAGAGAAGGACCAAATTTGTATTTTCTCGATTATCTGGACTTGGAAGGGTAACCTTGGAAGGGTTATGGTCATGAAGTATATGCACTGCTTTCTAAAACTAAATCTTATCTGTTTAATTAAATCATTAAATATAATGTAATTTTAATAGTTATATGCGATTTTACAATATGAAGGCCCATAGGCAAGTATTCGGTGGGATGCCTAAATATTTCTGTTATAAAACTCACATTTAATGCTAGTTAAACTTTTTTGAACTTACATAAATGCAAATTCTTCAATTAAATCAGAACAATCTAAATACTTACTTTTTGGGGTTCTTAAATTAGAAATTTCCAAATAATTCAAAAAGGAATATTGAAAATTCTAAATCAATAAATCATTGAATTAAAATTTGAAAACGGGTCAGATGTAAATGAGACGATGGGAAAGATCATGACGAGAACGGCTTCATCAGAATATGTTAAGAAAGGGTCGAAATGTAGTAAAACGTACAAAAAACCCGAGTGAAGTAAACAGAAATAAAAGTAAACAAAGTTGATTTTGGAAAACCAATATCATAACAACATGAATAATGGGAAAACAGGAAAAGATTATCACAAGGAAGACGTAAGGTGGGACAATTAATTATTTCTTTCGAATGAGAAAAGATGAAAAAGCCTGCGAGGCAAGGATTGCCAAAGGAAACGATCTAGTTGAAACGTCATTAATCAATACGGTTATTTCAACTATATAAAGGAAATCGAACTCAGAACTAATCAGCATTTTGCCTCAGGTAGGGATGAACAATTTGACAGTAGGATTAAAGGGAAAATTAAAGTCAGAAGATAGAATTAACGAAAAGAAAAATAAAAGAATCAAGTTAAGTCAAAGAAAAAAAAGAAGCTGAAAGCGGTTACGTGAGACTTATTGAATAGCCAGAATATGCATTTAATTGAGCTATTCGGAGTTTTGTATATTTTAGATTATACGAATTTGAATACAAATATACGTTGAGGATTATTTGTCTAATTGTTTTTACAGAAAGGTGGAGTTAACAAACACCGATTTTAATATTTATTTAATTGAAAACTCAACATACTTATTTCATTTTGGATAGAAATTAAATCTATAGTAGACAATCGGTCTTGATTCTCACTCTTCTTTTGTGTTATTTATCTCAATTAATCAAATAAAACACAATACGAAATAATTTATTGAAAATCAGTCAGATTTAAATAATATCATCAATTACACTTTTAATCTGCACTTTTGAAAATATTTTTGGTACAAACCCCAATGGGAAACTACTATTTTTATATATCTATATTTTGTACTATCTCTTTGACGGTTACTTTGATTACAGAATTGACTTTTCTTGCTTTCTTATGTAGTTTGCACTTCGACCAACTTGTAATTGACCATTGCTGTCCCTGCTTTTTATACTAGCTTCTCTCTTCCTTACAATTTTCGCAAACAACAAAATAATTATATGAATTGCATCTTGTTGAAATCAAGACAATTAACCAAGCAACCTTTCATTTTCTGCCCTAAGGTAATTTTATATTGAGAGAAAATAATCTCTTTATTGATTTTTAAGAAAGGATTAATCTCATTATTTTTTCATTTATCGCTGGATTTCTCCACGTGGCCTGGCTTTATTTATTTTTTATTAATTTGTATTTTTTGAATATCTTTTCCTGGGGACTGCCGTTTATTTTATATTATTGTATTTGTATTCGTCTCATTATTTGCCATCCGCAATTTTTAATTAATTTATAGTACTTTATTTATTAATTTTGAATTTTAATAAATTTTGCCATTTTTATTGATTCTACAACCAATTCTTTGTATATGTAAATTTCTTTTGCACCACTCCAGACAACCCCAACATATTTTTAAGGTCAATTAAGTTTTAGCTTAATAGCTTTGTATTTATAAATTTGATATTTAATAAAATAATTAAATTAAAACAAAAATCACTGTCTTACTTTTAGTGACCTTTGTCGGATATTGAAAAATAAAAATTTATGTCAAAAACGTAGGAACTGCTGTCAATAAAAGTGGCATTTCACCCTTTAGGCTTAATTATAATAAAAGCTAAAGACGTTTATTTTAATTTACAAGAATAATAAAATCTAACCAAAATCTTGAATGATTAATTATTAAAAAGTACCTTCTTTCATTTGATATCATAATTGTTCAGCATTAAATGAAAAAAGATTCCCAAGGAAATTAATCTTAATTTGGAATTTTTCTAATTTTTTAATGAATTTTACTTTTTAATGAATTTTTACTTTTAATCTGTTTTTACAATTTCATTTATCTTCATTTACCAACTATAAATCAATGTTTTATGTTTAACATTGACCAAAATATTTCTATTCATAATAATAATAATAATAATAATAATAATAATAATAATAATAATTATAACAATCGCTAAATAATGGCATCGATTTAAATCTAACGAAAAGCACCAAATCCAATATATATATATATATATATATATATATATATATATATATATATATATATATATATATATATATATATATATATATATATATATATATATATATATATATTTTACTACAATATATTTCGACAGAATCACTGTCATCTTCGGGTAGAATTGAAATCAAACTAAATCAATATAAATTGCTCTTTTTTTAAACAAACTAATTAACTAATTCATTAATTTTTAAAATTAATTTCGCTAAAAATTTTACAAAATTCTGTTTTTTATATTCAAACTTTAAAAATTATAAAAGTCTTAAAATTTTTAAAACTTTTAAAACTCACAAAGTTGAAATCAAACAAGATTCTAATATATTTTCCACAAAATTGTGTTTACTAATATTAATCAATTGCTTCAGTCGATAGTGATCAGGAACTTGAAAACGGAGATGACAGAGTCATTCCAATGTATGTGGCATTGCATCTATGACATATATATTCAAAACCAAGATCTGAACACCATCTAATCAAGAACCGAAATAGACCAACTTCACAATTTGTATCATACATATCCAATCCAATCAATGATAGTTTTTCTTTCATTAATGACTATTGGATTTGGTGCTTTTCGTTAGAATAATAATAATAATAATATTAATAATAATAATAATAATAATAATAATAATAATAATAATAATAATAATAATAATAATAATAATCAAAAATTTAAGGCAAAGTTTTTATAATAGAAATCGCCAACTAAGTAGAGTCGAACTCGGTTATTACGAACTTTGCTTCCATTGATGAGGATCTGGAGGAATCCCGTCGGAGGAAGACATCCTTCAAGCTGTTCTTCATCAAGAGGACAGTGAAGATGAAGATAAAAGTGTCGAAGAAATACTACCTATTGTAGTGTACTCACAAGCTCAAGCAGCTTTGGAGATTTTGACTCAATTTTCAGAGAACAACACACCGGAATCTGTTTTTACAGCACTCTCTGTCATAAGAGACATCAAGTTGAATTCTATGAAGCAAACTAGTATTTTAAATTATATTAAAGAATGACCGAACAAAAAATAAAAAAACAATAATATAAACCCTTGCATATCTTATTATTTTTGATGTTTTAATAAAGATTTTAAAAAACTTCTTTTCCACTTTTTTTGTTTCCTGGTTATATCGAACCCCGATTACAATGAATTAATTTTTCTGATCCCAAATAGTTCGTTATTATTATTATAAGCGAGTTCGACTGTATATTAAAATATAACATTGCTATACATTTCGACCATTTAGCATTCTTCTTCAGACTAAAAATCGTATTAATCACAACTAAATGAAAATAATAATATTCAAATAAATTTACAACTAATAATCATAGTCAAACTGTATCAAACTAAAATATATTTTAATAAAATTTTGAAAAAAATATTTTTAATCATATAAAATTTATTTTAATTTTAAAAATGCAAAAAAATTGTTAACATTCTCATACAAAAATCTTTTTTAAAATTAATATAAAAAATAAATTTAAAAATTAAAAATTGTTTTTATATAAAATATTTTACAAACAACATCATCCCAAATATTAAATATACAAGTTAAATTATTTAAATACATTCAAGATCCCTGTGGACTGGACATTTTGAATATTAATTATAGGATTTAAAGATCTAATTAACAACGCCTCTCACGTTGCTCGTTCCCAGTAATTACTCAAACTCTTTGACAAGATCTTAAAATCAGAAATACTTATTTTTTTACTGGTACACTTCCTAAGTTGATCACTAATATGGCTCAATCCATTCCGTCGCCAATGCTCAAGAACTCGAGTGCAGAGATGACAGGCAGTCTCACAAATGTATGTGACATTACACCCATTACATGAAAATTGATACACGAGTTTTGAACACAGACCAACCTGTCCAACAATTTTAAGTATAGTTTTATCTACATGTTTAAGGATCTTATGTTTGAATTCTCTGAAACCTTCAGAATAAGTTAATGCCAAAGCGTATTTTTGATTAGTGGGTTTAGATCTGATATTTTCACATATCGAACTTGACAACATTATAACTTCAATATCAAAAATAGGATTATTACTTTCAGATAAACCTGTGCATAATAATAATAATAATAATAATAATAATAATAATAATAATAATAATAATAATAATAATAATAATAATAATAATAATAATAATAATAATAATAATAATAATAATAATAATAATAATAATAATCTCTTTGTACAGTAGGTCTTGTTTGTAAAAAATTTGCAAAACAAGTTTCAAAAAACTATTCGACTCTCAATATCTGAGTTTCATTAAATTATTTTTAAAAGAAAAAAAAAGAGAAAACAGTCAGGAATCGGAGTAAATGAATAAATACGTTCGATATTAGTTTGTCATTAGAAATTGCATCGAACCTCAACAGAAGTTAACAATTGTAAATATTATAATTATAAATGAATAAAAAAGTAATTATTCAATGACAAAACTTATAAAAATCCCATCAGGCCATAAATCAACCTGGGAAATAAATCAAGAACAACTGATGTGTAACAACTTGTATCTCCTTGCTCAATGAATCATTTTCGTGTATTTTTATTCTGAAGAAATTCTCAATAAACATTTTTTTTCTTCTCCGATTTATTTATTTTGCTAAGTTTTTTATATTTAAAAAGTTTGGGTTACATGTCAGTTTGTATCTGTTTTCTCTCTTGTTACTAATGTTAATATATTTTGATTTCATTTGATAAATTTTTGTTTGAATTTTATTTGATAATAATTCTTAACCACAATAATAAATAAAATTAAAAACTATTTTAATATGAATAATTTTGTTTGTTTATATGTATTTATTAAATATGGAATGTAAATTAAATTTGATTTGAGCATTATTAGATGACACTCGATTTTCAAATTAAATTTGCTATAAACAGAAAAATGTGTGAAGTGATCGACGCATTGCACATGTTTATGTTAGTTCTACACTGTCAGAAATACGTGACAAATAAGCGGATAGTAAATACAGCCGGATACATCCTCAGTCGTTAATTGGTTAAATTTAATTCACTGACGCGGACACACAAACTTACAATTATATGTTATCAAGCCACATGAGTGTGGTGCAAAAGTTGTCAACTTATAACAGATTCAATTGGAAATTATGTAATATTATTGAAAAGTAGTATGTAAACTTCAAATGGGCTTTGATATGTTTTACATGAATTTTGATGTTTGTTTAATATGTTTACAAAGTTTGAGTTACTTGCAATTTATTCTAACAAATAGTCACTTGGCAGCTTTATTTTAATTGTCGATGTCGTACAATCTTTTAAATTCGATATTCTTTCAGGAAAATGATGACCATTTTTTCAAGATGTAAAGCAATTCTTACAGTACGTCGACTGGAAGACCTAAATTTCTTGGAACTGCAGTAACCAGTTCGAAAATTGATAATGTGGATTAAAGATGGTACTATGGATTCAGAGAACATTTTGAATAGTCACCCATCTAGGGTCTAGAAAAAGATAATGTGCACTTTTAAATTGATGTTCTGTGTTTTTTTTGTAATAAATATTTATTGTGAAATCTAACACAATGTGGCTCGTAGGAAAATGATCTAAATTACCCTAATTAAAAAAGCCAAAAACTTTCGTCTTAATATAAAGACTACTTTGGATTTAGGATTATTTTCATTCAAACTTATGTTTTATATTTATTCTCATTCTGATACGGTGAAAATATACAAAAAACGTTATTCAAGGGTACCCAGTGAAGATATACTTAATATACTGGTCATAAAAAGTCTATATCACTGAAATCCCGCTCGTAATTTACACCTTTTATCAACCAATCAGAAATAAATAAAATATGAAAATTAATCAAATAGATACAAATCATATTTTATCAATAATATTTAAATTTTTTGTTTTAATGCTACTTTAATTTATTATTATTTAAAAGTCTGAATTTCTAGAAAATGTGCTTTTATGATTTTTTAGACTGATAGGTAAAAAATAATTCTCTTTGAATGCGGTGTATAAATTATGAAAAACTGACAATTTGACGGGAGGATTTCACATGGATTTCTGCGTGACTCATGGCTAGCAATTAGGATTAATTTCGGTGAAATTATCCCGGTGCACATGATCAATTGTAAGTGGATCATCATTCTTTGATCGGAATCATTTTATCATTTAAAACAAAAAATTATGCAATTTAAAACAAATCGATTAAATTTAATATTGCTTCAATATGTATTATTTTTTTTAAATCCGTTTAAGAGTATTCGTGACTCACGAATTGTGAGGTTAAGGAATACCCACATTGTTGACCTTCAGGGTATCTTGAATTGATACCAATTGTAATCTTTGTAATGAAAATTTAAAGTTTCAAGACTTTATTCGAAAATGGGGAGGGATTTACCAGATTAAAATTGTTTCTTACTTTAAGCAAAGAAATAATGGCAGGAAAACAACTTAAATGATGTTTACTCTGGATCTCTAAATACGAGGAGGGTTTGAAGATAATTTGCAAAGTTTCAAAATGAAAAGGTGCGTCTTTAAAATACCCTTAAAGTGTTGAACGGATTTTATTAGACAATAGATCATTATTAATGACATATTAGTGAATCGTGTCCTATTTGGTGCACTTTGAGTACTCTCTCGTTTACTACTTACTATATAACAGTAGTCGATAAATATTCCACTCCATGTAGATTACTAAATAAAATGCAATTATTGTAATTATAACTATTAATTAATTATAACTATTTAATTATTTAGTTTTATTTAAATTCATTTAAATTTTATTTTTATTATTTTTAATTATTTTAATTTATAAAATAACTATTTCATTTAATTATTATACTTATTTTTTTATTTATATTGCTTTATTTTATTTTTTTAAGAAGGCATGTTGAAAATTTGTATTAAATAAAAACAAAAAGAACTGTAAAAAAATCAATTTGAAAAAAATCAATTGCGAAAAAAAATTTTTCTGATGGTATTAAATTAATTTTAATTAAATTTAATATGATCTCCACAATATTTCATTTTTTCTGAAAGTTTCATTTGACTTGTTGATCAGAAAAGCGCTTCGTCGGAATTGCAGTCTTTTTCTGCAAAGTCACACTTGATGTAATCTTAGAATTTCTCATTTCCTGTCATTGAGTAGGTCCGTGTCGAAGTCAATTATTGCGTTTATTGCGGCGGTGATTCATTGATATTAAAGAACTAAGAATATGAATCTTTTGAGATTCGGCATTCAGATAGCACGGGACGAATTCAGTTATATTAATTTAATAGAGGAAAGTCAAAATTACTGATTCATATCATTTTTACCTATTTCACTTTTAGAAATAATTTTCTTGTTTCTAATAAATATTGCAAGTTGATACATTTAAAATATTTTTTATTAATTAAATAATTAATTAATTATAAGAGAAATAAATAATTAAAAATTAATGATTTTATGTGCTGTTTTTATGTAATCTGGAAATAATTTTATATTATTTAATAATAATTAGTAATTCCTTAAATAAATAGGAAAGACGTTCAACTACGTCTTAAACTATTATATATAGTCATTAATAGTTGTAACTAATTAATCTATATATATATATATATATTATATATATATATATATATATATATATATATATATATATATATATATATATATTAGAGATGTTCCGGGTCCTAAAAAATGCCGGGTACCGGGTATTGGGTATCGAAAAGAAAAAAAAAGTACCCGGTCAGGTAACCGGGTACTTGGACGTTATGTGAATGGGTGCATCCTACGCCATCTAACAGAAAGACTGCGTATGTAAACAAAACCCGGGGTATAATCCTATTATAGGACATTATAAAAAAATATTTAATTTTACCCTAATAAATGTCAAAAAAAATATTAATACAAAAAATTTTTGATAATTTATTAGAGATATCTTGCATACTCAATGAAACCTTCAATAGTGAACCTATCTATCGAATTTGTAATTCGGATCAAATGGACTTTTTAAAGTGGTGTGCGGCACATCGCTTAATAAAAAATGAAATGTATTGTGAAGTATGCTCTGTTCAAATGAATCTTTTGCTATGCAAAAGAAAAGAGGATGGGTACCATTGGATATGTTCTTCAGTCTGTAAACGATCCATTTCCGTTCGAAAGTTTTCATATTTTTCCGCGAGCAAATTATCACTTAAAATACAAATACAACTCATCTATTTTTGTCTTTAAATTCAATGCAAGACGTCATCTCAAATGAACTCGGTGTAAACCAAAATACCTTAGTTGAAAAATCAAAAAATTTGCGTGAAATCTGTACTTTAAGTCTCATCGAAGAAACTGCCACACTAGGTGAATGAATATGGTACTGTCAAAGAGGTGGAGATTGATGAGTCTTGTTTTTTTAAACAAAGCATAATCGTGGAAGAATTACCGCAGCAAAAATGGGTTTTTGGTGCACATGAAAGGGACACATGTAAATGTTTTTTGCTTCCTGTACCTGATAGAAAGCAGGACACTCTGATCGGAATTATAATTAGAAGGATTTTACCCGGGATCAGAATATTAAGTAATGGTTGGGCATCATATAGAGCATTGCAAAATAATCATTTATATATTCACAATGTTGTGATTCATCAAGTTAACTTTGTCTCTCCCGATGATATCACTTGTCATACGCAAAACATAGAAAATACTTGGTGTCNTGTCATGCAAAAAGTTAAGGATGCAATTTGGGTCGAGAGATGAGTATTTAGAAGGTTATTTGAGTGAGTTCTTATTTAGAAAAAAATATAATAAGTTTAAAATATTCAATAATTTATTGATTTCAATATATTTAGTATATGATATATAAAGAGTTCATAGCATAAATTTAATTTATTTAAACGAACTTTTTAACATTTAACAATTTTTTATGTATGTACCCTTTCAATAATGAGTTCAGTTTGGAGTTATTTTAAAGTGTTTTCAGAAGACGGGACGAAAGCAGTGTGCAGTTTATGTAATGTAGTTTTATTCAGAGGTGACACAAATACAAAATCCTACGGAACGTCAACGTTATTGAAAAATTTACGTTTAAACCATTCAGATGAATTTAGTGATTATGACATTGCTAATGTTAAGAAAAAGAAATTTGACGATCCGACATCGGGACCTTCGCACCCTATTAAACAACAGACATTGGTACAGTGTTTAGACAAAATTATCACATGAGAGATTAATAATATCAAAGCAAAAAAAATCCATGATAAAATTGGCGAATTGATTGCTGTGGATAACCAACCCATTGCAATAGTCGAGAATATTGAATTTATTAATCTTTTGAAATCATTAGAGCCCCGATATCAAATACCTTCACGAAAATATTTCTCAGAAAATATTATTCCTACTATATATAATAAATGTTCGAAAATCTGTGATTTAATCAATATTGAAAAATCACAGCTGAATTTGATCTCCTTGACATCAGATATATGAACCTGTTCTGCCAATAACGAAAGCTTTATAAGCTTCAATGACATTGGCTTAATGAAAAATTTGGAAAAAAGTGTGTGGTTCTAAATGCTCGCCATTATCCTGGAAGCCATACGGGTACTGCTATTAGTGATTTATTAATCGAAATGCTACAATTCTGGAAATTAAACACTGAAAACCACATACACGTATTGCTGCGAGATGGTGCGCGTAATATGATCAGTGGATCAAATATTGCCCATTTGAGAAACGAGTCCTGTTTTATTCATAGCATCCAATTGGTAATTCATGATAGCATATATTCTCAAAAATTTTAATCACATTTTTAATCATAGAAATACAAAATTAAAAGTTTAAATAGTAGAAAAATCGCTAGAAAATCCCTCTGATGTACCGATCATAGGATCATGGGATTTGATCATTGATCAGCATTATTGTACATAAATTTACAGAAAATAAATAAAATTAACAAAAACAACTAAATTTGGAATCCTCCAACAATCAAAATTCATATTCGAAGGTAAGATCAAAACATTTATTAAGAATATTTTATTTTGAACTTCAAATCTTGATGTAATAAGTTAAAGTTTATAATGCCTTCTTGGTAGCAGCATAAATTAAATGTTAAACAAGTGAAATCCAAGGTTCATTGACGGGGAGTAATTATTGGCATTGTAATTATATTTAATTTGTTGGATTATCTAATATTAATTTGTGAATTTTTCATTTATTTCCCCAAAATATGTACAATATTGTTTTTGAAAAGCTTTTCATTATTTAATTGGATTGACAAAATTTTATTGTCCAAATAAATGTTTCAGGGTAAAACATGTCTATAATGAACACATGTTATCCCATTTCCGTTGAAAAAAATTATATTATTATTTTAAGTAAATATATTTAGTAAACATTTTAAAAATTTATATGATCAAGTTTTATTATTAATTTTATTGATATTTTCATATTCATTATTATAATTAAATTATTTTTATTTATATTATTATTATTATTATTATTATTATTATTATTATTATTATTACTTATTATTATTATTATTATTATTATTATTATTATTATTATTATTATTATTATTATTATTATTATTATTATTATTATTATTATTATTATTATTATTATTATTATTATTATTATTATTACTTATTATTACTTATTATTATTATTATTATTACTTATTATTATTAATATTATTATTATTATTATTATTATTATTATTATTATTATTATTAGTAGTAGTAGTAGTAGTAGTAGTAGTAGTAGTAGTAGTAGTAGTAGTAGTAGTAGTAGTATTAGTATTAGTATATTAGTATTAGTATTAGTAAATAAATTTATTAAAGCTATTGTATTTATTAAAGATAACAGTTATAAGAGACTAATAATACTCATTAAGGATAATAAGACGATTTATTGAAAGATATAATTACTCTAAAAGAAAAAGAAAAGTCTTTAAGAGACAAATAATAAAGCTTCAATCGTTACGTTAATGAGAATTTTTTTGTCGTATCTATTTTTAACCACATCTTGACTTTATTGAAACATGTCCTATTCCTCTGTTAATAATAATAATAATAATAATAATAATAATAAGTTTATTTTAGTATTTTTTTATGTTTCAGCGACGTGATATTGTACGAAATTGGTTGAGCCCAGCAGAGTCTCCGTTAAAAGATGCATTGGGACAATCGGGGAGTTTGTGTATTAATATGTTTAATTCTAATAAATATTTACAAAACTGGAAAGCAAAAATTACATTTATTAAACGTTACAAAATTTTATTACACGAAAAAATGTACCGTTACAGACACAATCAAACTCGCTTTAATAAAAATAATTAAAAGTTATTGTTTCTTAGATTGTGGTTCTGAAAATATTTTCAGCTCTTAATTCATTTTAATTTTATATCAATATTTTTTTTATTGATTTTTTTTTTTTCATTATCTTTCCTTTTCAAATGAAGAGAATTATAATAATAATAATAATAACCGTAATAAAATAATAACAACTATACCAATGGTAACAAAATAATAATAACAAAAATAGTGAACATTTGTGATTCATCACATACCGCCATCGGATCTCATTAAAAACTTTAATTGTAGTTTACAGCTTTTTGGTAATATAAGAATGAGTTAAGTTTCTGTTACGTCTACTTTGTTAGAAATTAATATTTTTTATTAATAGTTTTTGTAATTTTCGGTTAAATTTTAATATCTGGGCATAATGTTTTGGGGTTCAATCACTGATTTAGGCCAGTTAAGCTTGAAACTAATTTGATATAAGAAGTCATATCGAATTTTTTTAACTTAATTTTATTATGATTATTATTATTATTATTATTATTATTATTATTATTATTATTATGATTATTATTATTAAAAAATAATAGTTTTTGGTAGCAGCATGAATAAACTGTTAAACAAATAAATTATAAGATAAGACTTTGCTGAATCATTGTTGACTGGGATGATTGGATAATATTAGTGAGCACGATAATAGATTAAAGAGTAGTGTGTGTATATGTGTGTATATGTGTATGTATATGTGTGTGCAAAAAATGATGTATTTGTGTTTGTATTTTAATATATTTAAAGTCCTACGTAGAAATTTATTGTACAAAATGATGTGAATGGGAAAATTATTAAATTTAATAAAAAATATTTGGTTAAATCTTTAATTGTTTAATTTTGAATCAGTTTTTCAAAATTAACTTTATTTTTTAATAAAATCAGTTTTATAATTAATTAATTGTTTGATTTATGTTTTTTTAAACTTTCTATACTTTTTTCAAAAAAGAAAATTAAAATCTGTAATTTTTACTGTCTCCTTGATATTGACAGTGATCCTGTCGAAATATATCATATAAGTGATATTTAATATTATTATTATGAATAAAGAATAGATATATTTTATGTCAGACCAATTTCAAACTGGGAAATATTATAAAATAACTGAAAATATGAATTTCAAATGAAGCCAGGCTGTTATTAGTTGAGAGCCTGGCAAAACAAAAATTTATTCATAAATATCCCATTGAAATATTGTGGCTCCAAGTCGAAAGGAAATCCAAAAAAATTGTTATCCAATAAAAAGGAAATCATGTTTTGTTATTGTTTCCCTGCTAAATTTTTCTGGTCTTATTGGCGAAATGAAATCATTATTTGGCTCACTGATCGGATCTGTTTGATTTTATTTCTTTCATCTATCGATTAATGCGTGAATTATTATTATTATTATTATTATTATTATTATTATTATTATTATTATTATTATTATTATTATTATTATTATTATTATTATTATTATTATTATTATTATTATTATTATTATTATTATTATTATTATTATTATTATCATTATTATTATTATTACTTTATTTTTATTATTATTATTAATAATAATAATAATAATAATAATAATAATAATAATAATAATAATTGGTATTTGAAAATTTAATAATTTTATAGATTTATCAATAAAATATTATATTATATTTTGTTTTAATGTATTGATATTGAATGAGGTATTTAATAACACTTCATCAAAGTAGTATAGAAAGTTCATGTTAAATATGTTTTAAATTGATCGATAGTCTAAAAAAGAAATGAAATTTATATCAATTTTTATCAATTATAATTAAAGTAAATTTTGATTTGTTTTAATATTACACTTTCATAAAAATTACGAAATTAGATTGAGATCATCTTAAGTCATTTCAAAATAAATTACATAAGTAAAATATGATATTTTAGTAAACGTTTAGTCCAACCCTCGACCCGTGAGTTACTTTGGTGCAGCCCTCGTCTGATGAATATGTTTATATTTAATATCGATTGACAACTTATTTTTATAAAAATTAAAGAAATTTATTAAAACAATTTTAAAATAAAACGAAATTTGTTGTGTTTTTTGTTGTCCAAATGATTGAACTGATTATGCTTATTATGAAATCAAAAAGTAAGACATTTTGTTTTATCTCTAGAGACTTTGTTTCAATTCTCAAATGCATTCCAAAAATGGGAGAATTTATCAGGGGAGTCTGCCTAAATAAAAACTTCTAGATTTCAAAATTTGTCTCTCGATTAGTCAAGGTAAGTTAAATTTAATTTCCAAAAAATGGAGTTATTTGCTTAAGATGAATTTATTAAAGAATGTTTAGAAAGCGTTGCAGATGTAATTTACTCCTAGATGAAATTGGTGTTTTCGAAAGTAAGTTTGTCACATCAAACTATAGCGAGAAATAACAACAAACAATTGAAAAGAAATGTAGCATTTGAATGTGAAAATTTCAAATTTTATTCCTTTGCTTTGGATAAATACAAATTCAAATTTTTGGAGTCATTTTGTCCGCAATGTTTCTGGAAATATCATGCATATTTATTCTATTTTCACACATCACTTATACACCTAATTCCGAAATTTAATAACTTCTTTAATCTAAAAAAAATCAATAAAAATATATTATAGGAACACACAAACTTACCTGTGTGTAGAAATTTATTGTTCGGAAATTTAGTAACTTTATTATAGGTTTTGTGAAGGTGAGAGAAAAATAACTGAACACACCAACACAAAACACATAATGAAAAATGCATCCAAAATTCTTATATAGGTTTTTGTTCCGAAATAAATAACTGTTAACATATTGTTAACATATTGTTAAAATATAATTATTTTTAAATTATTAGAAAATGCAAAAAAATACTTTTAATTTAGATTCCGACAGCTCTACCTTGAGCTTTAGAGAAAAAGAAGAAAATACAATGTAAGTTTTATTCATTAAATTACAAAACATTAAAATATTGAAGGTCCTTCGAGATCTTTTGATTTACAGAAAGAAATTCGCAAATCGGTAAATTTAAATAAATTATTTTAATAAATTAATATTTTCATAGATATACAGAAAATAACAAAATACGGCTTATTAATGCCTTTGAAAATGGGGACAATTACCAAGAATTTGTATTAATGTATTCGGTGATTAGTTTATTTATTTAGTTAAAAATATATCTAACTTACATTTTAATCGAAATAATTCCAGATAAATGCATAAAATATCATATAATTCCTAAAAAGACACCTGAAATTTAATTATTAATGTTATATTATAAATGCTGACTAACAGTAATATTTAAGAACTTGAATAATGATCTCATAATTATATAAAATCAAAATTCAAGTCTTAAAAGTTACTTGAAATTAAAAAAATTACCTGAAAACCATTTTTAATAAATTGAATACATGTAAATGAAATGTAAATGAAATTGAATAACTTCATTTTCACGTAAATGGTGACTCACCTCAATTGGTGTGCACACCAACGTGAATTATAGAGGTTATTAAATTTCGGAATTGGGTGTACTTAATTCAAGTGCAGTAAAAAAACAAAACACGCACATGCACATTTCATGGCACAAATAATCACCTTTTTGATTGGATGCACACAATACAATGGAAGTTCACTATTTATTTCATGACAGTTGTTAATTCCTTTACTAATGCAATAATTTGTTTGAATATTTCGCACTTTCTAAGACTCAATACATTAAAATAAAAATTAAGCACCATTCAGTTAAGGATTTTTATTGAAAGTTAATAATTTTGGATTCCCCCCCTTATCCTTGTTTCGTCTTGCACAAAATTTAGGTTCAGCAAATAAATAAGTAAATTCTTTAAATATAAGAAAGCCGATTAAAACAAATATTATCTCAATATAGAATTATTAAAGTAGAGAACTAATTTTAGAAATTTCTTTCATTTGAGCCGCTTGATAAAATATTTATTTGTTTTAGATTATAGTTTATTTGGTCTATTAGGGCTTCTTGATTCCAATTTAATGGATTGGCTAATATGGTAGTGCCATAATGGCAGCGATCAATATTAGAAAGTGATAGATCAATAAATAATATTAATTTCATCATTTATCTGTGAAACACAAATCGCTCGATGAAGGGGAATCACGCAATGCATTTCCAATTTTGGCGTCAGTATCCATTTCAAGGATTTTTGGGAGGAAAATTGAGAAAATTATTGATTTTTTTTAAAATGAATTTTTAATTTCAATTGTAATTATTACGAAACGTGAAAGCAAAATAATTGTAATTACAAAAATTATAATTATAAAAATAATTTTAAAATTTTAATTCAAATAATATTTATATTTTCAATTTTATAATAAATAAATTTAAAGATTTTAAAACATTTTAATTATAATTTTATTTTAATATAATTTTTAAAATTTTTAATTTTAACAATACTCAACTTTTTTTTTATTCCGAAAATTAATGTACAAAAGGCCGTGAATACTTGTGTTTTGAATGTTTTAAAATAGTTTGGGTTGTAGATTGTATTTATGTGGATTATTGTTGTTTTCGAATTAAAAAGATTATTGATTGGTATAATTAAAAATTATAAAAAGAAGTAGTTAGTAGCCCTTTGCACTACAACCATCTTTCCCACTGAGTTATGTAATTTATCCGGATTAAAATGGAGTATGTAATTTCAATGAAAGGCTATCTATTATAATTTGTACAATAAATCGAGAATAAAATTTGGTAGATGGTAGTTTCACTATGTTAATGGTAATTTACTATGTTACAAAATAAAGTTATAAAATTAAATTATTATAATTATGTAGTCAGAATTTATCCGACAAGATATTTTGTCCCCCTATGGGTACTGCTCACATTCAACAGGTTGCAAGGGTACTAGTCATGCTTATTACTATTATTATTACTTTATTACTTTATTTTTTATTACTTTATTTATTACTTTATTTTTTAACATAGTAAATTACCATTAACATAGTGAAACTACCATCTACCTAAAATTTTAATGCTGTAATATTTAAAATGTTCAATAAAGTAAATTAAATGACATAATGTAAAAAAACTAAATAAGCTCTGGTAAGCCATAGTCGGACAGCAGCATTTATTATTTAAAACAATAAAGTGATAATTTAAGCCAATTTTTTGCGAATAACGTATTTAATGAAATATTTTCGACAATAAGATAGTCCTTGTCAATATAATATTAATAAATCAACAACTTAGTACTATCTATCAGGTACTAACAGACTAATACATAAAACTCATTTCAATCAAATCACATTAAAAGATTAACAATTAAAAGAAACACAAAATCATTAATAAACTTTATTGTTCGTCACATATTTGCTTATAATAAGCTCTTCTTACTTATGCCAACAAAATATGAACTAATTCTTTCTTATATCCTTGACGGGTAATACCAACTCTGTACTAACAACCACATACTAACAACCAGGTACTAACAACTAAGTAACCAACTCTATTCACTAAATCATGTATAAAATACCTGATTAACAAACTAGAAAATAATACCAAATTTATTTCTTCAGTGTAATTTATCCAATTATTTTAAATAAATTAATTTGTTAGAAGTTAAGGCAATTGAATATATTTTTAACTAAATTGATATAAATAATTATAAATAAATCTTGTTTGGTTAAGAAAATTGTAAATGTAACAAAGATTGTAAATTTTCAATGAAAATAACATTAAATGGGAGAATAATTATATAAAGTTGTCAACTCATTCACTTAAAAATAATGCAACATGTGAATAGAAAGAAATATTCAAAATAAAAGAGAAATGATTAAATTTTACAAAGATATTTCGAATTTACAATGAAAGATATAAAATTCAAATAGAAATTTGTATTCATAAAAGATCTGCTTGACTTTCTTCCTTGAACTGATTACACCTAATTCCAAAAGTTAAAAGTCTCTATAATACACGTTGATGTGTTCATCAGTGGATGACTCACCATTTATGAGAATGTGAAGTTAATTACTTCATTTCATTTATTCAATTTTACAAGTGAGTTTTTTTTTTAATTTAAGTAACTTAAGGT
Source organism: Schmidtea polychroa (assembly GCA_959609185.1). Classification (NCBI taxonomy): domain Eukaryota; kingdom Metazoa; phylum Platyhelminthes; order Tricladida; family Dugesiidae; genus Schmidtea; species Schmidtea polychroa. The sequence continues at coordinate 31,029 of CAUHTR010000877.1, read as the reverse complement.
TTGAATTTTGATTTTATATAATTATGAGATTATTATTCAAGCTCTTAAATATTACTTTTTGATTTTACTTTTTTTAGTCAACATTTTGATTATAAATTATTTTTAATTAATTTTCAGGGTTTTTTAGGATTTTTATGACTATGAATTTATTTGGAATTATTTCGATAAAATGTAAGTTAGATTAATATTTTTAACTCAAAGTAGAGTTGTCTGATTGAAAATCCAAAATTTTTTCTGCCATGAATTTTAATATATTAAAAATAATGATATGTTAACAATATGTTAATTACTTTTAACTTTCGGAATAAAAAAAGCTATAATAAATTTGCGTGTATTTTATATTATGTGTGCTGTGTTTGTATGTAAAATTATTTTTCTGTCACTTTCTCAATTCCTATAATAAAACTTTTAACTTTCGGAACATTAAATTTTTGCACACAGTTAAGGTTGTGTGTTGCTATAGTATAATTTTATCGATTTTTTTTAGATTATAGAAACTTTTAACTTTCGGAATTAAGTGTACTAACAACTAGTTAACCACTAATTAGCAGACTACTAAATTATTAATAACAAACCAACTAAATTAACGATAATAATTATAATAGTTAAATAAGTACAAATTATTTTTAAGTGTTCTATGAAGAGTATTAGTAAGGAATAAATGTAATAGACTTTCAAGTATATTTGCAAAATCTTAAATTAAAATCAAATTATTATGTTTGACAATTAAGTATGGTGCTAAGAGTGAATCATTAAATAAATCTTATAGTACTTGGAATAAATTTTTAGATTTTTAATTAAAATTGATAAAAAACATTAAAATATTTAAATGAAGTTGTTATATTTTAGAATAAAATTGTCGTATAAAATAATACTTACAATATACAGTTACACTTTAACCACATTACTAACAAATAACCAACCACTAAAATAATAAAATCGCTGCTTTGTTTTCTAAATTATTTATTTAATAATTATAATGATTATAATAAATAATTATATTATTATTATTTTATTATTATTTGATTTCAGCAGAATTTCCATCTATAAGAAATACAATAGATTTAATGAAATTGTTCACAATTAAATTTTAAATATATTTTTTTAATGACATTTTTAAACCATTTAATTTTTCTTTATTTAAAATAATAATAAAAAAATTAAAAAAATAAAATAATAATAATTATTATTTTATTATTATTATCAATAAAAATAATTTTAAATAATAATATTAAAAATAATATTTGTTATTATTATTTAATTTTTTATTTCCAGCTTGCATTCCCATGAGAGTTTATTCCAATTTATATTGACAGAGATCTATTTGGTCAGTTTTTTTCATAAAATCTTTCTGTAAAAAGCGCAACGCGAATTTTATAATTAATCCTTAATTTGACACAAAAAAACCAAAATTAGAAAACAATTTCGAAATGAATTTAATTATTCAGGAAAGCTCAATTATTTTTCTTTTAATTATCGTAATCAACAGAGTTAGACTAATGAGGGAGATTTTTGATTCAGTGAGCCTCTTGTCGCACGAACTGCATGAAAGTTGGGATTTAATTATTTACTTATTGGCTTTGGCTATTCCTTATGATTATTTGTGAAATTCGTGAAGATTGTCATCAGCTCTTGACGGAGGTCTGTCAATTGTAGGAAATGCCAAGTATGAATATAAAAGTATCACTGTCAATCATGGGAAGTAAGGGGAAAGGGGGTGACGTAAACTTGGACATAGGATTTCATAATAAACAACTTGAAGGATTTTATATATCTGATCTAAAAAATGAAAATAAAATTTCATATAAAAATTATTCCTACAGTGAATAAAGTTTTTAATGTACTCTGAATTCGGNTCTGATATAAGAGTTTAGAATTGCTTTAAATTGCTTGAATCTATTTATTGATCACTAACTGACTTGACAATATCTTTTCGTTTCTTTCGTATTTCTTCAACCAACTCCCCGCTCGTCTGTTTTTGAACTCTATTCTTATACTCTTTCGGAGAGGGCAAATATCTACATAATTTAGGATTATTGAAAATAATTAGTGTTCATGGAACATTGGGTAAATATTTTGAGGGTTATCACAAAATTTTAATTTTTTTACCCCGGATTCGTGCTCGGGTTATTTCGCTTCCCTATCTAATCAGTTTGGTCTCAATCCCCTCCGGGTTCCCTTCAGCGCTCGGGCTTCCCTTTACGAATTAATTAACTTTAATTATTTTTGTTTTTACGTTATAACTTTTCCTGTAAACCACTTATTAAATTTTCATTATTATTTCTGAATTTGTCTTTAAATTTGATGTTTAACTTTTCCAGTTTCCCCTCTCAATATTGATTTTCGATTTTTATTAAATTTTAATGAAATTCTTTACTTTTGTTGTTTGGAGATTTTTATTAATTTTAATAATATTTGTTACACTTTCCTTTTATTTTTTTTAGGTTTTAATACTAACCTCAACAATAACAAAAGGGTAAAGATAGGAATGTCTAGATTCATTAGTCCTTCATAATGCGCAACATTAACCAATCGTTTCATTCAAGCGGAGGTCAGTAAATAAAACATTAGCATTAAAAGAAAACTGTATCCTAATAGTTTACTTTTAATTTTAACACAAGGATCAATTCAAAACGATCTTTACATTCAAATATTAAAAGAACTGTTTTCTTAAGTAAACAAAAGTTCATAAAATTTTGTAGGTTTTGATACAATTGAACGAGGGTCTTCCTACTATTCAGCATTAATACTTTTATGTTGAACTAAAATATTAAAAGCATTCAATAAAGAATGTGATACTTTACCATTCTCACTAAAGTTCTTTACTTTCTACAACTGAGGAACAGATAAGATCAAGATTAAATTTAAAAAAAACATTAATGTATTTTTCATTATTAATAATTTCTCTTCCAATAAATTACTAATTATATTTTCCCATTATTCTTTAAAAATAAAATTTTGTTTTTCTAAACCAATATTTACATTCAATTCTAGGTACACAATGGGCATGTTTAATCAAACGCAATTCCCATTAACTAGAATTTAAATAAAATAAATTGTACAATTTTCTTGTTAATTTGAGAACAAATTAGTATTTGAATAACAGTTTCTGTTTGAATTTGTCTAATTTTTAAATTTGTTTTAATTTTTAAAAATTAATAACATTTTTAAAAAATTTTAAAAATTTTAAAAAAAAAATTTATCTAATTAAAACAAAATTATTTCAATATTCAAAAACGAAATGTTAACATTTTGTTTTAATTCATGAAATAAAATCCTAAAATAAAATCGACATTTAGAAAAACACAAATATTATTTCAATATTTGTTTTTGTCGTTTTTCAATCAATACATATATTTCTGTTTGCACTGTGCATATCGATTTGCAGTGGGGAAAAAACAACTTATCTTTAACAGGATTAAAACAAAAATGACAGAACTCAATTCCATCAAGTATCGATTTTCAAGTCTGCAAATCTTTTTGCTTGTAGATTTGTTTAAATTGTATACTTGCAAAGTGACAATCGATAAAGCCAAGGCGTGCCAAATCAAATGCTTACCGAACCAAATAACAAACACATCAGGAAAAAAAAGAGGAAATTCTGCAGAAACTGAAATATTTTCTTAGCAAATTCCGTGTGCATATAAATAATTCCTAGAGAGACGAGAATGAAGGCTATGCACCTATTTCACTGACCGTATGCCACTGCTGAGTCACCAGGAGAAGAAACTGATGACTAGGTAAGAATGAGACAGATGGCTTTTGTTTCGAATGCCTACGTCGACTGGAGAAGACAGATGGAGAGTAGGCAGGAAATATGGTGGCGGTGTACATTATTGTATAATAACTGTATGTGTACTTTTTTATCATTATTATTGGAACTCTGTGCCATTGATGATGCGTGTCCGCCTCCGGAGATTCTTCCCTTATTGAAAGTATATATATATATATTGGTACTAATAAATTATTGTACATCATCTATGAGTCATAATTATTATTATTATTATTATTATTATTATTATTATTATTATTATGCTAACCAATAGAAATTCATTTGATATCCATCTTTATTTTTACTAGCCAATTTTCAATAGTATCTGAGAAACATCAATTTTTGTTTTTATCTATTTACCTATCTTAATTTGTTTAAATTTATTAATTAAGTTTTGTTAAAAATAAAATTCTAAATAATTTTTAAATTTATTTATTTCATGCCTCCCATAGAATATTGGTTATGAAGTTTCTATAATTTTATAATGATTAAAGGAATTATAATATAATTAATTTTTATAAACATTTAAGTGAGCCAAATTAAAATTAAGGTTTGAAATTTTTTTCAAAATACATAAAATAATATTATTTTAATATTTTTGTTTAAATCATGCTAACAATTTGAAACGTCAAGAATAAACCTTTTCTACGCTTTCATGACATTTTTTAGTTAACGTCCTTTTTATCTATTAAATGTTTTCCTTCATTTTGTCAAGTATTATATATGTAGATGATATCAAACTTCTTTGAAGTACTTTTGTAAATTTTACTTAATCTTCCTTACATTGTGATCTTGCAAAATTTGTCTTGAATTTATTATTATTAATGTTGTTATTATTATTATTATTATTATTATTATTATTATTATTATTATTATTATTATTATTATTATTATTATTATTATATTATTATTATTATTATTATTATTATTATTATAATATTATTATTATTATTATTATTATTATTATTATTATTATTATTATTATTATTATTATATTATTATTATTATTATTATTATTATTATTATTATTATTATTATTATTATTATTATTATTATTATTATTATTATTATTATTATTATTATTAATTTGTTGGAGTTGTGTAAAAATGCACAAATAAATTTAAAAATGCAGAGTAAAATTAATTAAAATCCGAAATCAATATTTTGCGGGAGGGGTGGTTGAGTGGGTAGCAAATAACAAATTAGAGACGAAAAATTAAAAATTTATGGGGATCTCCAAGTAAAGGTATTCCAAAAATAGAAACTAATTAATTTAATAAATGGTGTTGATAATCCTGAATGCGAGAACCGCTGTTTGAGAGATGATTGGCTAATTGAGATCAGTAATTAACGGCTCAAATCCTGAGATTTAGGTAATAATTGGCTTATCTACTAAATGGTATAAAACCAAAAGCAACAATAGAATCCAGCAATAAAAAATATTAAAAGAGAGAATCCTCATATTTATTATTTTTTCTTCTATTTCTTCACTGTTGTTGTTATTAATAAGGATATTGAAATTAATTACGATATTTTAATCCAATAATAATTATTTTGATTATTTTCTCACGATTTTGTCAATTTAAACCAATTAGTCTGAATTTGGAACTAATATAAATTTTAATTTAATTACCATATGTTGATTAAAACAAATTTTTTCATTAAAATATATTAAATAGACGCTTTTTATGGTTTCATACTAATTAATAATTATAGTAATAAATATTTTTATTAAAAATTTTATTATTGTGTAATATTTATTATTATTATTATAATTATTATTATTATTATTATTATGCCCAAATTGCGTTGTTGTGTAACAAATTGGGATAAATAAATATGTTTAACGATATATTTGAAACATATGTTCAATGTCAGTGACAGTTGGGGTAGCCGGTCCCTTGCTGCAGAATGTAATTACCAAGCACTTTTCCAATGGCGTCAACGGATAAATGAAATAGAAATTCGTCACCGTTGAAATATTAAATTTATTCCTGTGGAGTAATTATGGTCAGACAGTGAGTAAACTTTTACAAAAATATTTCCTCGAAAAGGGAATTATAAATTTGCACTGGACAATAATTATAATCCCTTGGACATGATAATTATAATCCACATTTCCTGATGGATTAGTCACAGTTTGACCACTTTGGACTTTATCATAAATCCTATTGGGAATTTTATTTTTAATTATTAATAATGTTAACTCCTTAAACATTTGGTCATTGCATTTAAACAAATAATTAATGAAATGGACTTATAATGGACCATTGCAATAATCTGGTGGTCAGATCTTTGATTTTGTCGCCAACGCGAATTTTTCGCCTAACCTCCTGTTTTCGTTCTCTTTTTACAGATTTACAAAAGTTTAGAAGAAATAGTTCAAATTTTGATTGAGTAATTCTGATAAATTTTATACAAATGTTTTCGTCTTTTATCAATGTGGTCTTTAATAAATTCGTCTTTGTCATGTTGGATATTCTACTTTGGTGACCACTGCTATTGAGTTTTCTTTTTTCTTATTGTTGTGAAGTTCTTTGGTTTTATTTTCAAAGTTGCTAGATATTAATGAAAATATTTTGCAAAATATAATGTCAAATACATAGGAAATAACTACCCGTCATCCCCATATTCAAGTTCCTAATCAGTGTCAACTGAAGAAATTGATTAATATTAGTGAGTAGTGTGCATGCAAAGAATGATGTGGCTGTGTTTCAAATCAGACAATTTGAACACGTGTCATTTTTGTGGTTGCCTAGAAAATACATAAAAACATAAATAACTCAAAATTATGTGCTCATTTGTCATTTTTATTGGTGTGGATAGAATCCAATGTATTTCGCATTCGTCTGACTGCATGCCACTAAAAATATGTGTGCATTCATTTATCAGCGTACACATTTGACTGCTTATAGTAAATTCAATATGGAAATGATGTAAGCTATTTTGCATTAGCACGCGAGTTTTTTCAATATTAAAAATAATCAGAATAGATTAAATAGATGTTATTATTCAAAAAATAAATATTTTCAACAGTTAGATGCAGTAAATAGTAATATTTTGTCATTTTTATCATCGGTTTCATTTTTAATTTGTTGTATATATTGATTCTAAAATATTTCTCAGAAATTAATAAAAAAGTCTTAGTAAAACAAATATCAAATAGAATTGAATGGGATCAAAAATCGATATTTCTGGAATTATATGAACCAAATTGATTGAATTAGAGCAGGTCTGAGAATCCAAGGGGAAAGTGCGCTACATTTTTCATCTTAAATTTCCCCTAATTGCGATAATTATTCAAGAAAATTGGCATAAAATGTCTAAAATTCCAAGTAAATAGGGAATTTTGTTTGAATGATAATTATTTATTTTTCATTGATTTATCGATTGCAAAAATGTGAAATAAAAATAATTTCACTGTAAATCGATAAAAATGTCAATCAAAAAAAAACGTTTAAAATCTAAATCTAATTTGAATAAATTACGTTTTAATAGTCTGAAAATAATGATTGATGTAGTTGTTTTAATAATTGTTTCAATTTAATTTTCTCTTCTAGTAATAATATCTATAAATGTTTATTTTGTTTGAATAAATATTAAATATTTTATGATATTTTGTTAAATTCAGCAATTAAAATTTATAATATGCAATATGAACTTTTTCTACGTTAAAAATTTTGGAAAATTTAGTAATTAAAAATTATCGATTTTTTTTATTTAATGAAAAATTATAAATAATAAATTTTTGTTTTACTAATTTTTTTAGTTTGTTTCATTTTTTGTTAACAAGTAAATAGAGATAAAATTTATTTTGTTTAAAATCTAATCAGCCGGCTAGCATTGTCTTTGGCACAGTATATATATATATATATATATTATTTTATATATATATATATATATTATTTTATAAAGTGGATAACATAAAAAAACAATTTGTGAAAAGTGAATAAACATAGATTGCAAAGCGGATTAGAAGTCCTTGGAAATCGTCTGGCATAAAGATGAAAGAGCTGATGTCATTCCGTCTCTGAAAGATTTCTGTCGTAGAGATTCGATGATAATCAAACTTTCCTTAACTAATTTTCTAAAACATTTGCCAGTATAAATAAATAATTTTCGAAGTAATTTCTATTTGATTGCACTTGATAATAACTTTTTTATTTGAAACAATTAAATATAATTATAAAATTTATTGATTAAAATGAAAATTTCCCAAAAATTAAACAAAAATAGTTTATTAATTTTTATGATCCCACATTTTTTTAGAGGTCTCTTGAAATGTTGTGAGTGTTTTAATTATATACTTTAACATTTTCTAATTATAATTAATAATATTTCAGAATAAAATTAAGTTACCGTATTTATTTTCTTATAACACACACCTTTAATAATTTTCTGTTTGATATATGAAAATTAAAACCGTACATTCAAATTACGGAAAGCTAGAATGTTTATTCAAAATATTGATCAGGCAGATAAAGGCTGCTATTTCCAACTAAATTGGAATCTTGAATGCCCTGGTCCAGGGGCTCATCAATACCTTCATGTCTGTAATATAGCCCGGTTTTGAAAATCCAGAAATCATCGTAGCATGAGACAGCTGCTCCCAGGCAGAGTCAACCCAATCAATCAAAACATCTCTTTGGGGAACTTTTGCTTTGAATATGCCTTCATTTGCTTCCTTATCCGTTCTTAATTTTTCAGACCACATTGTTCTTAAGTGCGATTTAAACGGTTTATTCCAGCTAACATCTGCAGGCTGGCAAACTGATGTAAAACCAGATGGAATCTTCATCAATGTAATATTAAGAATATTTGCAGCGGCTAAAACATCGCTTGTCCAGTGTGCTGTAAAGTCATCCAATAATAAAATCTTTGGCTTCTCCACATTGTCGGAAAAAATTATGATAAAGCCAGATAACCATCATATCGCTTGTAAACCAGCCATTTTGGTAGCAATATATTTGAGTCGTGCTGGTTTTATTGATCTCCTGTATTTTTTTCCAGACACAACTACCAAATCCATGTTGATTAATTCTATTCTGCAACGATGATGCCTCCACAACTGATTGTTTACCCTTAAATATTACAAAAGGTGGTTTTTTCTGTCCATTAGAAGATCCCAGCAATAATACTGATATCCTCTCTTTTTCTTTCCCAGCTGTTCGTATGAATATTGTCTTGGAACCTATTTTATCTAAGGTTTTTCCGGGGATTGTTTCATAATTAACAGCCGTTTGGTCGGCATTCCAAACACAATCTACATTTAATTCAATCATTTTTTGTCGGACGTCTAATGCAAACTGAGTGGCTACCGGATTTGGAAGGACTATGGATGTTTGTCCTTGATGAGATTTGGCTCTGAGTGACAAGCCATATTTTTTCTTAAAGGTTTTTAGCCACCCAGTGCTTGCTAATTAATTATTAACATCGGTTTGTCTGCACGATAGGCGAGCTTTATTACGAAGTATACTGTCGGTTACGGGGACACCATTTTGGCGCAGGGTTCGGACCCAGAAAATAAGTTCGTCTTCGACTTCAGATGAAAGACTCGAGGAAGTTCCTAGTGGTCGGATCTTTTTCAATTTCTTGACCCTATTCATATTCCCAAGTTTTGTTATTCGGTCTTTATTTTTTCTCCATTGATATATTAACTGTCTTTTGGCTTCACGAGCTGGCGATGATGACTTTAGATCAGGCCAAAATTTGGTAACTGTCTGTGACGCACCATTTACATCATAGAAATCCAACACATTCTTTTTAAATTGTATCGTATATGCAGTTCTCATATGTTTTACTTCTACTGTGTGGAATCCTTTTGTAGAAATGCGCCCAGATGCATTCTTTTTACCCACCATGTTGGGTTTAAAAGTTGAGTGTTTTTAAAAATTAAAAAAGTATTGAACGATAATATTAAAGCCTGTGTGTTATAAGAAAATGTGTGTTATAAGAAAATGTGTGTTATAAGAAAATAAATATGGTATTTAATTAAAGTGATTAATTAAAATAATTAATAGTATTTATTAGGATTCTCATCCGTTAAAACATTAATATCTGTTTGCAAATCACTAGATAATTCCATAAAGTTTATTTAATAAATTATACACTCAAAACTTGTCTTTTCCTTTGTTTCTTATTTAAACTAATTCCAATCTTTCTTTTAAAATATTTATCAATAAAAATATTTTTAAAATTTAACAAAATTTCTAATAAAAACTTTTTAGAATCTTTCATCTTCCTCATAGTATTAAAAATGTAATAAATAACAATTTAATTAAAAATTGTGTGAATGTATGTTACTGTTTGATGTTGTTTGTCGAGTAACTTATTTTACACTTAACTGCATTGAAAGGATTTCTTCGGTAGATTTTGTTTGAATAATATTATTGAGAAAATTATTATTTGAATTAATAAAGTTTTATTGTAATTTGACTTTTAATTATGAATACAATAAATGCAAAAGTCATTTGCTAGCTTCAAAATTTATAAATCAGTCAAAAATTTGGAACTAATTATATATTTTGAAATAAGCAAATATGCCACTTATATTTCAATTATTACTACTGATATGTAACGTTAGGAAATTATTTCTGAAGAAACAAATGAAATTATAGGATATAATTATCTAAATAAAGCTTTTCTGTAATATTGTAATATACCTGCTAAGCAAACAAGGGGTTTTGACAAGCTTGTAAAGTCAGGCACTCACGACAAAACTTAAAGGGGTCTGAGTTTTCCAGTTTTCATATCAACGATGATAGAGTTGGAAAATACAGACTGTACTTAATATTCTGCAAAGAACTTTTCAAAAAACTATTTTCAGGATATTTGAGTGTTTTTCAGTTTTCAGTACGTAAAAATCTCAATTTGACAATGAAAGCGAAAACTAAAACAAAAGCTGCTACTATAATAATAATAATAATAATAATATGTCTCAAGGGAATATCTCAATATCCAAAATAAATTTTGTTTGTTTGAAGTCATTCGTATATTAATAATAATAACATTGATTATTATTATTATTATTATTATTATTATTATTATTATTATTATAACAATAATAATTGTATTTATAAAAAAATTACTACGAATCAATAAATTTATCGATGTTTTTGGATATTCAAAAATTTCCGGCACTTTTATAAAAAAACATCGATATCTTTAGTGATAACTAATCAGTTTTTTTATAAATACAATGCCATTTGAAAAGAAATCAGATGAGAAAATCGAAAGAAGTTCTTATAATAATAATAATAATAATAATAATAATATAATAATAATAATAATAATAATAATAATGTGACACAGGGGGTTTCTCAATACCCAAAATAAATTTCGTTTGTTTGAAGTCATTAGTGTTGATGCGTGTCAGTGCTGGCTATTGCTTACATTTATTGCAGTACTCAAATCATCCGTGACTATAAATAGTGACAATTTTAATTTATTGATTATTCTGTTAATCAATTTATTCCATTAGCTAATTGATTTTTCTTTTCAGGCACATCTTGAAGGAAAACAAAGTTTCCGTTGACTCGCGAAATGATTAATTATATATATATATATATATATTTAATTATATATATATATATATATATATATATATATATATATATATATATATATATATATATATATATTATATATATATATATATATATATATATTTAATTATATATATATATATATATTTACTTTTTAATTTTTTAATTTATAGTTTTAACACTATTAGCAGCACGGGGAAATAGGCCTTTTTGAACATGGTGTTGTCAGACCCATTGACCTGATAAGTTTACTTCTTGCTAAAAGTCCTTGTCAGAGAACAAAGTTCCTGTCACCGACAATGTTAAAAAATGTGTTGTTAGACACAAAACTGAAATTATAATAGATTTTGTTTTAAAAATCAAGCCAAATTTTTTATATTATTTTAAGTGCCTGCTCATTTTTTCACATTTACTTTATTTACTTCAAATAATATTGACTCGTCAATGGCTAATATCAACAAAATTAAAATATTAGTAAATGTCCAAAAGTCACTTTTGACTTTAGTCCATGTAGTGACCGTCTATTTTCAAAATTTGATTAATTAAATTAATTAATTAATGAGTTTTATTTATGCGCAGTTTTATTTATTTTATTAACTTTGTATAAATATTATAATATTTTAAATTAAAAATATATTTCAAGTTTGAACACTTGGTTCATTTTTAAACATGTCATGTCAAATATCAAATAATACATTTTTAGCTTCTATAACTAATTTCAACAAATTATCAGCTTGGCGAAGATTATGCAATTCAAATCATATAAGAAAATTCTATTAAATTCGAATTTCCAGAATCAATGAGAATTAACTAGGATAAACATTTCAAGTTGTAACACTTCAATCTTGTTACCTACTTTTTTGATGGACTTAATACCAATAATCAATATGCATGAGTTTTGGATCCCAGAGGCTGGAGACAACGAAATAATTATGCCTATGAAAATACAATAATCTTCCACCCTAATTTCCAGTAAAGTATTAACCTCTTCGGTTATATGTAACAACAGCCCCCCCCCCTTTAGTTGCAATTAAACAATTAACATTAAAAAGCAATTAAATATGTTTTAAACCTGCGATTCTGCTTCTGCATCTCGAAATAAACGAAGAAATAACACTGTTTGTTCTGACACATTTCATAGGTTGACAACAAATTCTGCATGAATGATGTTATTGGAGGAGGTTGTGTTCTAAAAACCAAGCTAAACAAGCCGCATCAGAGATCAAAGAGTAGACAACTCAAGCATATCCATGGACATTTTGGTTTATTATATTTATAGAAATAGATAATAATAAAATATGTAATTAATTTTATTGATTTTTAATTGCTTTTTAATGTTAATTTTTAATTGCAATTATGGGGGCTGTTGTTACATATAGCCCCTATTCGTATATAAATACTTATTTCATTGAGAAAATAGAGTAATAATTCCATACAGCAATAAATTACTAGTGAAAAATTACAAATATAACACTTAGACTCCTAGCAGCAGTAAAATAGTCAAAACTGCATTATCGCTATTAAAATATTAATAAAAACTATGGGAAAAATAATTATGGCAAATAAAATTAGGTGGAAGTAAATATGAAAAGGTTAAATTAATCCCAAACTCTAAGACATTTTTTGACAGTTCACTGAAACTTTTTCCAAAACAGAAAGTTTTTGGCATCCCTGTTAAGCTCTAAAAAGATTGAGCAATTTAACACAGATTCTGATTCCAACTAAAACGTGAAAATAAATAAAAAATAAAAATTCACTTGAAAAAGGCAGTGCCGAAAATTCGTGAATATCAACAAACATCGATATATTACTGATTTATAGTCTTCAAGCTCTCTTTTTAATAAATTCAGTAAAAATAAATGTTTTTATAAATAAATAATTAATAATATAATAGCCGTCATTAATTTGTTTGTTTGTTTGTACGTATCATATCAAATCTTTTTTTGGCATTATGACAGCTTGACACTGTTCTTCATTATTTATTTTTATTGTCATTTTAACGGAGGATTATACTAAAATAATACTAAATTAATAAACTAATAATAGTGTTTGCTCGTGTTCTTAAAATTAATAACAATAAAAAACAAGACTTTTTTAATTATTAAATTATTCTTTATAATAAAATAAAATAATAAATTTAACCCCTTCTACTCACATTAATTTTCCCTTGTTATTTCTTCCACTCATATTTAATTTAGAGAACCTATGTGGGAATTTGTAATGATTTTGTCAACCCATCTCAAGAACTAAAAATAATGTTTTGAAAAGTAACAAATGCGAGGCTATAGCGCTACCAAACTGACTGTCACGATAAACGTCGGCCTATGAGACTCAAAATGTCCAGAGATATACTGTTAGACTGAGCGCTAAGCAGAGCCATGGGCCAATAAACGTTCTTCTAGTCCTTTACGTGTACGCTGCTGAAAAGGTAATCCATACATATAAACTCTTTCAACAATGGTTGGTTTTCTTGCCGTGGGGAGTAGTAGAAACAGTTTTTAAGAATGTGGCAAACATTTTTGCTATAATGAGTGGAAAGGATTAAAGTTTGATTTGTTAACACAATTTTTGGCAGATTAAATATAAGAACTAAATCAAATGGATCCTTGCTTTGCTAAAACAGCTTGGAAGAGATCGATGGCTTCTGTATAGTACCTTATGATACAGCTGGGAAAGTAAGAATCATGATTCGGGGCCTCCCGTGTGCTTTGAAAACGACTAAACTGTTTTGATCACACTTTATGTTAAATTTAGTGACCGTGCTCGGTTTAAATAAATTTCTTAAGTGTGATAATAATAAAGTCTATTTAGAATATTTCAAATATGAAGTAAAAATAGTTAATAATAGTTAGTTAATAATTAGCATAATGAGCATCTGATACTTGCAATGTAGTTATATTGAAAAATAATTATACAGATTATTAGCTGCTGTGAATTTCGTATTTATAACATTCATAAAATAACAATTTTCCAATAATTTATTTCAAAAACAACACTATATATTTTCAATATTATTTAAACACAAAGCATATTTGAGTTTTTTAAGTGTCTAATATTGATATTTTCAGAAGTACATATTTCATTCGCATTAACATACTAAATTTATTATTTTAAATTTATAAACATTTAGCATTTTATTTTATACATTTAAAATGTTAATTTGAAAATACTATTTTAAAAATATTTTACATAATTAATCTTTTAAAGTTTAATTTATTTTATTTTTAAATATCAGTTTCAATAGCCTATAAAGCCTCAAATCTGTGTTCAACATCAATCAAGCATCAAAACTTGTGAAATTTGGTAATTATTGTCTGCGTTTGACAGTTTATGCGAAAGAATACAAGAAAGACTCTAATTAGTTCTTTTTCTTCATATAGTGACAGAATTTTCAATGATGTTTTGTTTAATGTTTTCTTGGGTAGATTGCCTCTTGTTTTTGTTAGACGGGTGAGATCAAGTCAGTAAATTTTAATCAGCTTAAATTTCGTTTAATATTACAATAGGGAAATTAATTGAATTAGGATTCTATTGAGTAAGTACAAAGGATTAATTAATTTTTAATTAAAAATTACATCATATGCATTTTGTAAAATTCAATTATAATACTTTCACATATTTTAAAATTAACTATTATTAATCTGAAAATGAATAAAGTATACTAAATGGTGTTCGCATTGGTGTTTCACAATACAGGTTACCCCCACCCCTCTGTACGCTACTGAGGACACTAAATGGCATAAAAAATTTCTTATACAACTTTCCTTAATCTTGAATCTTGTTCCCACCTCAATGTAATAATTAAAAATTATACGTAAATGTTATTTTAATAAATTTATCATAAGTTTTAATTTCAATAAACAAAATTCACTTTTTATTTCAATGTTATTTGAGAATCAATTTTCCTTTATTGAATGATAATAAATTTATTCTGTTTGAATAATTATTTCTTTTAAAACTATTATTTATTTATTATTTATTTAAATATTTTCGAACAATTTGAAATTTCGACAAATTATTTATTTTAATCATTTAATTAAGATTAATTGATTTTAATTGATTATATGCTAATTTACACCATAATGATGAATTTATGTTAAAAATGTAAATAAAGTAAAATTATTAATTTCTTTCATTTAATCGAACAAAATCTTTACTTATATGCTTTTTTAAATAAAATTATAATTATACATCATACATAATATATAATGTTTTTTTACTAAATAATATTTTATCGTTTTGTTGAAGTTATACAAAAATATCTAAAATAAAATAGAAAATTAAAAATTGTTAAAATGAATAAAAAAAACTAATTAAAATTAGAAAAAAGTAAAAATCAATAATTTTCGGGGTGTGGAGTGATAAAGCCGTATAAAATAATTTTAAATTGGTGAGAAGTTCCAAGAAGAGTCAGGAACCAAAAAAAACATTTATTTATTGATTTCAAATGTATTTAATTTTATTTGAAATAGTTATTTTGTTGGAATTCGAGTTTCATTTGTTTGATTATTGAACACGATGAGCCAGTTCGAGAGCTAATTTCTATCGACAATTCATTAAATCATTAATAGTTTTATGTATTTGTTTTATTCAGTCAAAGCACATATATACATAGCTTTCGTTTATGATTTCTATTTAATATATTTAAATGACGGAAAACCGAAAACGTGTGGTATTAAACACTGGTGACAAACTTGCTATAATAAAGAAGCATTGCAAAATTTCGATGGGAAAAATATCAAACTAGTATAACATCGGAAAACTGATTGTAGCTGAAATATATAAAAACTGAGATGATATAGAATGCTTTTCGTTTAGTTTTAAAACACGTAATGCTGAAATTCCAAAGAAAACAATTAAAAATATAAAAAAATGAGGAACTTGATCGTTGTCTTTTTGTTTAGTTTAACCAAAAAGAACTAAAGGTCATCCAATTTCTAGTTCACTGTTTATGGAAAGGTGTTGATGTTTAAACATTGACATCCAAAAATTAAACGGGTTAGAGAGATATAAGATCAGTAAAGAACGTGTTATCATACGAGTTTGTGAGAATAGCGAAGGTTCTAATACATTACCAATTACATTTTTGAAACGTTTTTTTAATACTTTCATACGAAATGTTACAGTGCGTAATAAAGCTTAGAACCTTCCGATAACAACAATTCTTCTTTTAAACAATGTTCCGTCCCACACATCAGAATATATTTTAAAAAGTAATGACTGTCAGATAAGCGTAATTTTATGCCTTCGAACACAGGATCAATTTTACAACCTACGGATCAAAGTTTAATTGGGACGTTGGAAAGGAATTTGATCACAATAAAGGCTGCTAACGCGTGGGAAAAGGTGAAAAGGGAAACATTAGAATGTTACTGAGAAAAACTAACACAAAAAACTAAAACAAATGAAACATTGGAGCCCAACAACATAACAAATGAGATGGTCACATAAAATTATATATCTCAATATTAGATTTGGATACAGTACAGACATTTTTGGAGTGAAAAATTGAAACATAATTAGTTATTATTATTGTGTTTACTATTATTCCCTCATGTAAACATAGATAATATAATAATAATAATACTAAATGTAAATTGTAAAGAAATATATAACACTAAAAATTAAATATAAAAAATATATAAATATAAATGAAATAAAAAAGGAAATCATTAAAAAATATTTATTTTACTAGTGCGATATTTGTTTCTCCACTCCTTCACTTAGCTTTTGCAAATCGATCTTAATTTGGGTATTTGCGAATCGTAATTGCTGTTGCAGGTTAGCGTCTGTTATGTTTAAGTGTGTTTGGTGTTTGAAAACCATCCGAAAATGTTTTCTTTTTTTTCCATCACAAATGAAATAGAATAGCTTGCCTTGACAATATTGGAAGGTTGTTGTAATGCTGCACCAAACATTTTTTGTTGAGCCTTCAATTGCGACTTCGATTGTTTCACTTCAAATAATCCTTATATGTTGTTTCGTAATGCCTTTTAGTATTATATTCCTTAAATATAGCAACGACCTCTCGGCAAATTAAACACAATAATTTTGTATTTTGAACTATAAAGAAGTACTTTTCTTACGTATTTGATTTTAAATATGTTTATAATTATTAGTTGTTTAGATTTTTTTAATAAATTTTAACTAGATTGATTGATAGCGAAATTTTTTTATTTCAAATTATATTTTATATTAAATAAATATTTCCAAATTGCGCCTTTTTGTGTTACTTAATTTTAGAAATCGCCACTAAAACATACATTTCACGATATATATTCAGAGAGAATAGAAAGAACTATAAATATCATTATTGTCCGTCATAAGACGATTGTATTGCAGGTTACAGAAAATAATTCTGTATACGTACTCGTCATACTATGACTTAAGACAATTGTAAAACAAAATGGTACTTCCGTGTTATCTTACCCCCAAAAATTAAATTATAAAATACAATTAAAATAACAATATAAAAAAATGAGAGAATACATTATTGATGACGTTATTGAACATTAGTGAACATGAATTTATTAAGGCTATCTCTGATTATGTGATTATGTGAGTATTTAATTTTTGGGGGTAAGATAACACGGAAGTACCAACAAAATAATGATAACATAAATTCAGTAAGAGTACTTGTATATAACAATGATATACGTTGTCCATTTGAAACTGTATGATACCTTAATTTAATTACTGTCACCGTCATTGGCGCAGGCATTAACGGGCAAAGAGGGTCATTTGAACCACCATGGAAATTTGTTTATTTGATATTTTCTGCTTTAAATTCAGTAAATCTTAAATTACAGCAATCTAGAGTATCATATAGTAGAGTAAGTTCCACGAGTCTATGGCGTTGGGCTATGTCTTGTTGGTACAGCTTGTAGTGCGAAGTGGTAATAACTGTTGATAACAGTAGATTTTTTGTTTCTGAAGGCGTCTTGTGACTTTGTATTGTAAAAGTTCATTTTTTTAATTCTTTAGAATTATTTAAAGCGCACAAGGTAAAGTTGGTCGTTTTAATTTCCCATTAATAACAAATATTTATGTTAATATTAATTTTGTAATAATTGATGAAAAACTCCATACAACTCATTATTTTGTAGTTTTTTGTATAGTTATGGGTATACGAAAATATTTAATATGTCAAGCAGATGCAGAACCTGGATGCAGTAAAAAAAGAACATTAGAGGATGAAAGTAACAACAACAGAAAAAGCTTCTGAATTCGAATATCTTGACAATGATATCGAGGACTCAACTTCGCTCAACTCTGAATGAGCGTCTAATTATGATTATGATATTGGATTATATGTTAACCCTTAAACCACTGAAATAAAATAACGAGGACAAACCAAACTCAACTAAACTGACCGTTACAAGCAAACCATGTGTTTGATCGTGTTCAAACCTGCAAGTTGTTGTGTGTAGTTTTACAGACGAAAAACGGTCTTACTGTTTGGAACGCGAAAATGTTTTGATTTGAATTGAATGGGGTTTTACTCCCTCTGTCCCAAATTATGTAAGGTAATGTATTTGTAAGAACCATGGTTTATTGAAAATAAAGTCTTGCTCCAACTTCTTATCATTTTTTTTAAAATTTTAAAAAAATTAGAAAATGTACAAATTTTAAAAAATTGAGTGATATTGAAATTTATACCATAATTTGGGACAGAGGGAGAATTTTATTTCATTTGCCCACATCTGTTAAAATTTCTGCCGGCGCCCATGGTCACCATGACTAGTAAACAAAAATTCAAATCAAAAATTCAAATTATTTAAAATAACTTTTTAATATTTAACATGCATTAACAGTATTCAAATAAATACTTTGTTAAATTGGACAAAATATTTATTATTCGATAGAGTTGTAAATTTTTCATTTTTGATTAATATTGACTAATTATGTAATGAATCACGGACAGACGTATAGATCTGATAAATTATATGATAATAATTGAGAAATTGTAAAATAAAATTGATTGAAGCACATTTTTAAGATTTCGTGACATCCAATTTTGCTGTTCGTATTTGCTCATTTTATCAAAGTTTAGACTGAATATTTAATTAAGTTCAGATTTTATGCGATATTTTAATTATCTACAATTTGTTAGTGCTATTTTGTTACAGTAGAAATCTTTCCTATAGAAATGTTAGAAATTTTGTCAGATTTGTTTTATTTCAGATTTTGAGTATATTGAGGTTGATTTTGATATTTCTGTATGAGTCTAATATAATACGAATAAGTGGATAATGGCATTTTGGATAGCTTTGCTTAATGTCTTTTTTGCTTTTAATTTTCCATTGCATTATTTCTCTCACATTTGAGCTACTAAAATTTATTGTGGAGAAAAATCAAAAATTAAACTCTTACAATTAACATTCGATTTGGCATTATAAAAATTGACTATGAATCAGTAAAGATATCGATGTATTTTTGTTATTCACCAATTTTCGGCACTGCCTTTTTCAAGTGATTTTGAGGTATATTTTTCATAGTCAATTTTTTAAAAATATATTGTCAATTGAAAATGAAAAGAAATCATCGTTGAAAATCAAAAGAAGTTAAATTTTAAATTTAAAATGTTATATATAAATATATTTCTTCAAACAATAGGTTTATTTCCACAAAATTTATTATAAGAACTTCTTTTCAAATTTCACCACTGATTTATTTTCAATTGTATTTATAAAAAATTTGACTATAAATCAGTAAAGATATAAAAAAACATCGATATATTTACTGATTCATAGCCAAGTTTTTTAATAAATACAACTAAATTTATACTTGAATATAAATGTTAAAAGGAAATTTTCAGTAGGATATTGTTTTTTGTCACCTTCGATCTGTTTTCTTTTTTTTCTATTTCTCTTTCCTCAAAATATATGGGCTTCCAAAATCAAGTCTTTTATTGCAAAATTTACATTCTGCATCATCTCTATTTCTTTTATATCATTTCCAAACATCTTCATAATTAATTACATTTATTTTATCCCTAAATGTTTTAAATTTAATTAAATTTACAAGTAATTGATAAATATTTCTTTTCAATGATTTATAATTTTTGTAATAAAAGTATTTTTAAATTTTCAAAAAAACATGTATTTGAAACATTTTTACATTTTTAAGTTATTATTTATTTGTTTTTTATTTTATTTTTTTTTATTTTTTTTTCGTTGTTGATATTTTTTAAAAATAGAAATAGTTATTTAACTCATAAATTAGTGAAAGAAAAAAAATCAAAATAAATTTTTACAGATTTTTGAAAGATTTGCCGTTCCGTATAAAAATTTTTTTTGGATTCGATAATCTATGAGTTGAAGAATTTATAATTCTCGAAAAACGGTAAACAAATTATTATGATAAATCTTGAAAATTCTCGAGACGGGACTCTCGAGCACAAAAACTAGTGTGAGTTAATGAAGCAAATGAAAATGTTTATCAAATTCAAGAAAAGATTCTGAAGATTCAAAAGTATCCAGTAAAACCTCGGCAAAGATTCAATAGAGTTAATATATAAGATTTACATTCCTCAAGTCATCCTGAATTTGAAATATATTATTAGTAAATTGAATTTCTTTTACGTATACAAACGAAAATTAGTGCAACAACCCCTGTGATGAATGATCACCAGGACCGTAACAAAGCATTATCGCGTCCTTTGCGGTTCCTATATCGGGCGCTCCCAACACGCGAATTCAAAACAGCCTACTATAATAATTATAATGTTCATGTTAAGATTGTTAATTGTGTATTTATCTCCAGCTATTATAATCGGTAGTATTGCTCTTAAAATTCTGTTACTAATTGAAAAAATGACAGGAACCCATTTTGTGGACTAACATTTTACAAAATACACACCTACGAAGCCACGCTAGTAGACCAGTCCAACCACTAATGTTAAAGTGTGTCGTTTTTTCATGCATGCCATTTGATAATTTTTTTTATTTATATTTTTTTATTTTTTGGTAACATTAAAAAGATGTTACATCCCAATTTTGCGCCTCTTTCAGATGTTCGCCCTGTGCGACTGCACCGCTCGAACCACCCTTGTTACGGCCCTGATGATAGTCAAAGCTGTTCACAAGAAAACACCCCAATACAGATTGTGTAAACACCGCGACCCCTATCAGAAGGTAAGTGTGCAACACTCAAATATCTTTCGTTCCAAAACTGATGGCTCCAAATTCAACTTACTTCACAATTCGATTGATAAGTTTTATCTTCAACTACAATGACAAATTTTGTTGAATTTGTTTTCCTTTTCAAGTGCTATAATAACATTAATCAGAATTAAACCGCAATCTGACCATTCGTATCTGAATACTTTTAATATAATAATTAGGCTGCAATTTGACAGAATTCGGTTATTTTGTTTTCCAACTAAAATGGTTGATATCGTCAATAAATACTTTAATTAATTTATTTATTTGTATTTAATTATGTTGTCTGAGGAGCCCAATTCTCCTTGATTTGAAATTATTATCTTCATCTTTAATTATTAGTTCATTACCTGCTCATACTTTTCTCTCCAACAAGATTTATTTTCGATTTGTCAAATTTTTTATTAATTTTTTTAATTTTAGTTAATTTTATTGGTTTTTAAATAGTTTGCACTCAAATTTTTCTAATTTTTATTTTTATTTGCACTCACTTAACATAACCTCAACCATCTTTAAAGAAAAATTATTATATCTTACAGTAAACAAAACAACAAAAAAACCTAGATAATATTATGCTTAGACAGGGACGTAGCTATGGAGAAGGGGACATAGGGGGTATTTGTCCCCCCCCCAATAAATTATAGATTATCAAATATAAATTATGGATGAAATATTTTAATAAAACCTTCATTTTGGTTTTGTTATGAGAATTGTATGAGAATAAAAAAACAATGTATATTTTTAGTTAACTCTTTTCAAATCCAAGACAGTACAACTATGTTTTCGCTAGCTATTCCCGTAGTTTGTTAGTCTTTTCGGCACAACAAAGTACATAGACGAGTGCCGGTTTAACCGGCCCGGTTACATGTGTCGTTGTGTTTGGCTTCACGCGCCAACCACCCCCTTTATCCGTATTTGACACATTTACTTGTGTTAATAGACAAAAATTGATATAAGCGAAGCTATTAAATATGCAGAAACTTGCATCGGACAGCTGCAAGAAAAATATTAAAAATGTAAAAACGTGTTTTCTGCACTATTTAGAGACGCAATTTTATTAGCTAATAAAGTATCTAAAACAGGCATTCATGTACCACGAGTGACAAAGAGACAAATGCATCGATGCAATGTTCCAACTATCATGTTATATACCTTTTTTAGATCAGACAATTAGTCAAATGAATGATAGATTTATAACTCACAGACATATAGTAAAATCATTTTCCTGCCTTATTCCATCGGATGCTAAACTAAAGAAAATGGACGAAGAACTTCAAAATTTTAATAACCTAATTGATTCCTATCAAAAAGATATTGATTGTAACAAAAAAACTCTTGAATATGAGTTTAGGCTGTGGTACAAAAATTTGAAGAAATTAAAATCAAACGGACTGCTGCTGTAGATACATTAGCGATATGTGATCCAATTTTTTATATAAATATTTATATTCTTCTCACAATATTTACTACTTTGCCGATATCAACTTGTACAGCAGAGTGCTCTTTTTCATCGCTTAAATACCTGAAGTCATATTTAAGAAATGCCATGGATGAAAAAAGAGGTTAAACGGCTTGGCTTTGTTATATATTCATCAAGGCATTAAAATAAGTTCAGATGAAATACTTTCTGAATTAATGAAGGGACAAAGTCAAATCAATATTATATTGTAATATATTCTATGAAATATACATTGTTAATAATTAATAATAAATTTGTTAATTATCTTAAAATATTTTTTGTTATTTTTCCGTGTCAACTTTTAACATTGCTCGATGAATTGGAATAATTAATAATTTTGCCTCCTCCAAGCTGAAATCATGGTTACGTTTCTGTGCTTAGACATTTAAATATGCAATAGCGAATGTGAGATAATTTATGACTCATTCATTTGATAAAGATATCGACGTAGTAAGTGTATAATATTACAGATTTCAAAAATGAAATTCCGGCTATTTAAGTTTTATTATTCTATTTTTAGTTATTTTCGATATTTTTAAAAAATCCCAGCAATATATAATAAATTCCTATTAGAATGTGATTTAAAATTAAATTATTTTTACAATTTAGAAGCTTTTATTTGATTTTATTTTTAAGACAATGAAAGAGAATTTGGAGAGTATTTTCACATCATATTCAGTCAGAAGCGCTAATTTGTTCAGAGAATAGTTGGATGGAAAATTATGAAAATCCTTATGATAACAATTGAAAATCTGAGGGAGATTTAGCACTCGGCATTCATATTGTTTATTCATCCATCATTTCAGGAGCTATATTGTCACTTTGTCAATACAACCGAAATTAAAAGTTTCAAATAAAAAAAACTTACATTTATTACAAAATGATTGATTGTCTTTTTAAATCCTGCTAAATTCTATGGGAAAACAGTTTAATTTTTTTTCAAATTAAATTAATTTAAAAAATCTACTTTAGTCTGTGGCAAATGGGTACCCAGGGTGAAAGAATTTGGAGGGGTAAAGAAAATAAATGCTGGTGTGTCCACCAGACCATTTTAAAACCTTCGTGGATATTGTACATTTTTTCCGGAATATTGAGTCCCTTCCTTTGAAACTTTTTAAAAATTTTTAAAAATTAAATGAAATTTATTTTTATATTTACAATTAACAATCACAAATTTTACTTTGGCGACAAATTTGAATTCTGGTTTTTGAAAAAAACAAAAAAATATGTATTTTCCTTTGTTTGACAATTGTATATCACATTGAGATGCATTTCTGAAAATGTTATATTTTTTTCTTGTTTTTGTGAGGGATTTATAGAGATATATTGGGATATAAAGTGCAAGTCAGTTTCTCAAAGGTTATTAGGAACTATTGTTATTGTGAACGTCACGGGTAAGAAAATTAATATAAATGTTTTAGTTACTTCGAAGGTCATTTCAGGATGTGAGGTTCTGTTTGGAATAGATGCAATATCCCTTCTGAAAGGTGTGATTGTGCGAGGAACCAAGGGAGAATTGGCAAGTGAATACATGCAACATGAAATCTGCTTTTTGGGCGAGTTTCTGGGTGTTGTTATCAAAGCAAATGAACATGGAGGGATGGGGTGAAGGAAAATGTCTAATTCTGTTAATTACGGTTAGAAAAAAGGCTTTTTTGTCACAGTTTGACGGTGATGCATCGATTGTGGAGTGAAATTAAACCTAGAACGTTCCAGATGCGCTGATAACTTCGATATACAAATATAAGTTTCTACAGAGAGTTGAGAATGAAATTAATGAGGCTGTAGAAGGTTGAATCATTAACAGATGGTTGCAAGCTTATAGCTTTGAAATCTAGGCAGAACTTTTGGTGGTAATAATTCAACAAAACAAAGTAAAATTGAGACTTGTATTACCAGGTTGAGTCAAAAATTATTCATGTTTTTTAGTTATTTAAAGTTATTGTTTTACCAGATCATTTAAGCATAACATTTATATCCACCATTTGATATCACTTTAAAGTCCTTGAAGAGTAACAATTTTAAAACTTCATTTCATTAATTTTACATTTTAAAATGATTTAAGAAAAAGTATTAATTCGTGTCTTATTACGACATTATTGGAAAAATGGGATAACTGTAGCAGATGCGACACGATAAGTCTGCAAAGTGAAGGGCAAATATATGCTCAAGGAAAATACAATTCAATGATGGTTTCGTTTCTTTATACGGTGAGATACTAGTCTTGGGGATCCGGACGTTCAGGTTGACTATCAGTGGTGAACAAATAGGAATTTCGTGTCCTAGTGGAGCAGTAGACTAGTAATAGAGTTAGGATCGATCTAGTGGGTTTGATTTTCGATTCTAACACAGATTTTTTTTATCTAACTCCAAAGATAAGACTTTCTGGTGTGTATGTATAATTATTTATTTATATAAATATTTAAATATGTTTTAAATGTTTTAAATTATGTTTTAACTAAGACTAAGATTGTTTTGATAATACAATATAATTATTATATAACAAAATTTACAACAATATAAGTGTTCCCGAAAATGCCACTTGCTATAAGAAAGAAATCGGTTATCCAAACCTTCATCAGAAATAAGTTGTCATACTTGGTTATCTCGGCGCTGATCTATGATGAAAAGTACAAGATTTGTTGGGAGTGCCTGAAATTTGCGCAATCGTTTAGAATCAGTTTATTCTAACGTTATCTAATGTAAACCTTCTTAAATTTTAATTCCAGATCAGGTAGATCAACGAAATTGTTGGTACCCGTGGACGTGTGTATTTTATATTATTTTACTTTATTAAAAGATCAATTATACCTTTTATTTTCTTCTGAAGATTTAGTTTGAGAGATTTTTCTTACAACTCTTTCTTTCTTTGAATCTATTTATATATTCACAGAACACAATAGATACCATGCTAACCTAACTCCCTTTTTATATTGGTCCTTGGTCCCAATATAACACGGTTTCACACAACACGCCGTTGTCTTGGAACCTATCTACCGTGTTATAGGAGGGTCATCTGTACTATTTTTATATTTTAATTATATAAAGTAATATCTTATTTCTATAATTAACTTCTTTTCTCAAAAACTCTATTTTTAGTAATAAACCTATTCTAATTATAATTTTCTACAATTTTAGCACACCATGGCTATATTTTATGTCATTTGAACCGACCGAACCTCAGCACTAGCACCAGCAGGCTGTCATAGAAGGTCGGCGATTCTCAAAGCAACATTGTTTGTCATCTGCATAACATGGGTTTTGTAAATAAAAATCCATTCCGAGTTCCCCACACATTGACAAATATTCAACTCCAGTGACGAGATGATTTTTGCCAAGAATTACTTAAGTACGAACTACTAAAAACGACAGTCGTTTTTAGAAGGAAATTATTACAAGAGACAAAAGGTGGGTTTTCTTTCGTAATTTTAGTTTAGATAAGCAGTAGCTTCAAAAAGAAAGTGATGTTGTGTGCACTAAGAACCTGTTCCTTATGGTCAAGCTACCAATGGTAACCTTTATTCTAAACAATTACAGAAAGTTCATGATGCATTGAGTACTCACTATCCAGGACTGTTGAATTGTGGAAGAGCAATACTAAAGTATTACAAGGCCCCAGCTTATACATCACGAAGGATGAATCTTAAAATTCGGAAACTGAAAGACATCGAGGTCATTCCCCACCCAGCGTATTTCCTGGATTTTGCGCCTTCTGATTATCTTTTGTTTCGGTTTTCTTTACACATTTTTACATGGAAGACCGTTTGGTTTAGAGAAAGAGGTTAAAACTCGAATCACCAATTTTTTTGACTTCAAAATTATGACGGCCGTTTTAAAACATATTCTGTTAGTGGATGCAGGAATCACAAAAGCTGCGGATGCCTAGATATGCTATATATTTGTTGATACGAGTCTGGTGTCGGTAGAGTCTGGCGTCAAACACTTGTGAAAGCTATGATTGGATGTGAAGGATCTAGAGTTTATTGATGGTGCTCGAGTTCTTATTATAGTTCGAATTTAAATGTGTTAAGAAACACGTGATGAATCAAATTGATGATATCCAAACGAGTGTGAAGCGACAACTGTTTCATGGAATCAAGAATTAGATACAGTGACAGTAGCTGTAATGAGAGAGATCGCAGATAAAGTGCAGAAACAAGATCCGATAGGAGGACAATAGAATGTAGTATAAACCGATTCAAGAATTGCATGATGTGAAGTAAATAGCCAATATCTCTTGATTTTCAGTCAATTGCATTAGTAGTTGGATTAACCCCTATTTCTTTACTTTCAATTTTACTGGGCTGTTGACACATCTGAAGGTCACAGTGTAAGTTCAATTATTTATTTAGGATTTGGTAAGATCAAAATTTTACTCTGATTCCGTATGTACAAATGGGAAGTTTGCTTAATTAAATACAACAACAGTTTCTGTATAACATAACAGATAGGCACCTCTAATCCATTTAAGTTTTTTCGCTGTTTTTCCTATAATATTCCTATTCACTTTATTTCGACTACCCTGCAATTTCGTTAATTTCTCTTTCTAATTTCCATTTTCTAATTAATTATCCCACAATTGAGTAGATTCGAGAGGTTTAATTTTATTTATTAAATAAGGACTGTTACAAACTGATCCTACGCTTTTATTTTTATTTACGGAAATTATTTTATTAAGAATAGTCTTCGTAATGGATGGATGTTATAAGTTGGAAGGATAAAAATAAAAAAAGATATAACTAAACAGACTGTAATATTTTTCAAACTTTTTTTTCTTTATTGCATTTTAAATCAAATCTAGACTCTTTTTAACATAATGGGATAAAACTTTAGTTGAAGAACTTTTATACCCTATGAAGTGCATAAGTACCCTGTAAGAGTGTAGTGACCTATCGTACATTGACGGCCAATTAAGTTATTATGGTTGGATTCCAGGACATGTCACCATATTGGAAGACAAGTTGATTTATTGACTTTTTGATTATTAACATCCTCGACATGATTTTTAATATCATAAGACTTTTTAAAGAATCTCGTATATTTGGGACAAATAATATTTCTATATAGTAGACAGTGTTAGCGTCATTTTTCGCAAATGTATTACTAAAAATGTATGTGTCTATGGGGCGGTAACATTGAGGTGAGGGTTTATTGATAAGTGGACCAACAGTCGGAGGAAAGGTTTTTAAATATTGCTATATTTTGGACTTAAAATTGTTATATGGAAAAATTCCTTTGTTTATTCCCGAATTTTAATTTTAAATGTCCCTTGAGAATTTTAAAGTAATTTAATGTTCTTGAAAGAAAAAATCAGCTTTAAATTTTGAGTGGAAATAAATTTTTATAGTTTTTTTAATTAGGAAAAGAAAGGAAAGTATTTTTAAAATTTTAAAATTTTAAATTTAATTAGAAAGTCGTGTCAGTTTTAAAAATTTTTATTAGTATCATGTTAAAATTTATGTTTAAAGAGTACAAAAGATCTAAAAATCATTAAAATATATGCAATTGTACTTATATAAAATTTTTTTTTATTAAATATTTATGGCTTTTAACAGAAAAGGAATAAAATTTTACAATTAATAGTTCTATTTAAAAAAATTATTTTGTCGATAATTTTTCTAAATTTGTATAAAATTCTTTACAAATTTTATAAACTTTACTTTGATAATAATTTTAATTTCACAGATGATTTATTAAAATTTATTTAAAACTTTGACAAAACATGTAAGTATTTAGATTTAAAATGCTAAAAAGTTTTATACATAAAATTTATAAAGTTTATTTTAAAATTAAACTTTTGTAAATACAAATTAATTTGTTTTAATTCCTGTATTTAAAAACAAATAATATATTTAAAAGTGCGTCAAATACATTTATATATTGAATATATATAATCTAATTTTTTTAGAATGCAAATTTTTGTTAAGACCCTAACGGGTAAAACAATTACTCTCGAAGTAGAATCTTCAGATACTATTGAAAATGTTAAAGCAAAAATTCAAGATAAGGAAGGTATTCCACCAGACCAACAGAGACTTATCTTCGCTGGAAAACAATTAGAAGATGGTAGAACTTTATCTGACTACAATATCCAAAAAGAAAGTACTCTTCACTTGGTACTTAGACTTAGAGGAGGTGGAAAGAAACGTAAGAAGAAGAATTATACTACCCCAAAAAAAATTAAGCATAAGAAGAAGAAGGTTAAGTTGGCTGTTCTTAAATACTACAAAGTAAGATTGATATAGTTAATTTTATATTTATTTACATGTAAACTAGGTTGACTCTAATGGTAAAATCCAAAGATTGAGAAAGGAATGCCCAAATGAAAGCTGTGGACCAGGAGTTTTCATGGCTGCTCATTTCGATCGTCAATACTGTGGTAAATGCTGCTTAACATATGTCCACTCAAATAAAGCAGAATAAATAAATAAATTTTTTGGATTAATTTATTATTTCTTATGTGATTTTTTTGTGCTTTTTATTATTTATTGAGAGCTCTTCGATAAAGTTTGATAAATAGGAAGAGAAAATGATTAATTTTTATTTGTCTTATTTCTATGAATTTGTTAGTTTCGGTTCCAATTTTTATGAATTAGTTTCAGATGTACATTTATGAAAGAATCCTTATGATATGAAACAATGAACGGATATTTACCTCAGTGGATCTTTTGTGGAATTCATTCAATATCAATTAATTGATTTTACCTTTTTGTCTCAATTAAATATTGAAATGGAAACCGATTTGAACAAATTATTATGCCTAGCTTAACAGTGCAAGCTTTACAGTGGCATAACTCGGCAACAATAAATTGATACAAATGTGCCATACTGAGCTGGATCAATTGAAAGTTTAGGACGATATTTGAATTACAGAGTTTGAAACATTTCATCCCCATGTACAATAAAGATAATAATGATCACATCGGTCAATATAGGCCACCTGGAAGGAGATTCAAAGATTATTCATATATATCAGGTACTTTACTTATGAGGTTTTTGTAGAGTCTGTCAATTTCATCATAAGTCCTCAGTCTATCGATCTTTGCTTTTAATAACCGGTTCTCTTCCATTTGTGCTTGTTTCGCTGTTTTATTGGAATATTCTTAACAATTCGAAGGATTAGATAAGTGGAAGATGATATGATACCGATAATACTGCTAATAGGGAACCACAAACTTAGCATTTTATAGTGGTCAATTACTGCTCAAATTTAAATATTTGACGAGAAAATAGATAAAATAAAAAATTGTTGGGCACCTGGGCGGGTCCTTTGTCGACTAGTACAACTAGGGGTTATCTTTGAAATTTGAGTTATTCGCCCAAATGATTTGTTAGAATATTCCCTCCTGGGTGCCCATTACAACTAGTCATGTTGGTGCTGCACACCGAGGTCGGAACCCGTGAGCTCTATTACTAAAACTACTCACAGATTTTGCGGTTCGGATCCTGGAATGCCATAGAATGACTTACATCATTCGGTGTCAGGCGATATTTGAATTACAGAGAAAAAGAAGTTTGAAACATTTCATATCGATGTACAAAAAAGAACAGCATATAAAAGACAATAATGATCACATCGGTGACATTTTCTCTCTAAGCCACCTGGAACGATATTCAAAGATTATTCATATTATGTTTGGAGGTTTCGGTATATTCTTTTATATTCTATGATATATTTTAGTACTCAATTATATACTATATGTGTGATATATAAACTATGTTGTGTGAGTATAGGAAGAAATCTGTAGAGCCTGATAGAGTCACCGTTAACAATGTGGCGGGACAATCGGGGTGCGTGTAGGAATTTTTGCAACGAAAAATTCGAATGAAATTACAACTATAATGATACGAAATCGCAATAAAAATATCAAATAAAATTAATTAAATTAACCAACTAACGAATCGTATAACTAATTTTATTCAATTAAAATTCAAAAAATAAAAGCTTAAGAGTTGATTGAAAGTTTATTTTGTTTGCTTCAACGAGTCGGCTCTTGCAAATTACTTTAGAAATTTTCTTTGTTGCTAGAAAAGAAACTCTAGAGATTAGACCAATACAACTTAATAATGGAGCAGTATATAACTTGGATA